>PISW01013298.1:0-27079 GCA_004023785.1 Mungos mungo
CGGCCAGTGGCACAGAGCCCACGAGGTCCCAGCTCTCCCCGGAGCTCTGGGCATCGGATTTCAGTGCACTTCCACTTCAGCTACTCCCACAGGAAGGAGAGGGCGTGCTCCCCCCTTGTTTTTAATTTCAGGAATACAGCAATCTCCCTTACTCGTGGTTTCATTATAGTCAGAGTGGTAATTACTCATACTCTTCAGAGACTGCAAACTTGATCCTGGTCAAGCCCCAAACCGTGACTCTGGAAGTAGACAAACAGGCCCAGGAGACCAGCAAAGGGATCCCATTCTCTGTGATAATGGATGAGCCCGCACGTATAGACAAGTAGACACATTTAACCAAAGCCACACAGCTGGTGAGAAGGCAGAGCCAGATTTTAATTGGGCACCATGGCCATGGAGCACTCAGCCTCTGTGCTGCACTCTGTCTCTGCCCCCAAATGCCCTGTCGGGAGCCAGGACCCCATCTGGGTGTGATAGGAAGTCACTATGTTTCTAGGCAGGAGAGTGACATGATCCACTACACTTTTTTTGGCAATATTTATTTACTGAGAGAGAGAAGGCATGAGGCGGGGATGGGCACAGAGAGAGGGTGAGAGAGAATCCCAAGCAGTCTCCACTATCAACGGGGAGCCTGATGTGGGACTTCATCTCACGGAACTGTGAGATCACGACCTGAGCCAAAATCAAGAGTCAGAAGCTTAACTGACCGAGCCACCCAGGTGCCTCTATTACACTTTTAAGTGACTAATCTGCTCAGAGTGGGGAGAAAAGATTGCAGAAGACCAAGTCAGAGACTGCATCATTAATCCAGGCAATAACATTATCGTGACTCTGACTGGCATACCAGCAAATCCTTGTTTTCATTTTATTTTTTTCCTTGCTTATTAGACACTTTGCTTTTATTTTTTGTGGTTTATCTTCAAAGACTTTGGCAGCTAAAACAATACATCTTTTCTTTCCTTAAAAAAACCCCACAAAAAAACCCTCCAAAACTCAATAGACACACCCCAAAAAATAATTTAGGATAGGAAAGCCAGGTTTTGCCAGTCTTACCTAATTCCATTATAAGGCATTTTTTTCTATAGTCTTTAGATTGTTATCAAATGAAGCCAATCATCTTCCTAAGCTGGGAAGTTGATTCTTGCTCTGCCCAGGGTTGCTTCCACAGCTAGGAAAAGGGGGCAGAGTCTTGACTCCAGTGGGAACTTGGGGTGTGGGTTCATGTGTGAAAGAGAAGTTCACGGGCTATACAACATTTAAGCATCTGATCTTGAGCATCTGGGGGACGGATATTAGGACTGCAGGGATGCATCATGACTCCCCAGACCAGTTTACCCCGTAACACTGACTTTGGACGTGGTGTCTGTGTGTTCTGGAGCTCCCGTAAAAGAAAAAATAAAGGCAAACTGATAGACCTCCCAGGGAAAGATGCAGAAATGTTATTTCTTACAACCCTCCAAACTCCTGTAAACAAGTGCCTAAGGTACTAATGTAAAATGCACCTTCTAAGGGCGCCTGGGTGGCTTAGTCAGATAAGTCTCTGACTTTGGCTCAGGTCATGATCACATGGTTCCTGAGTTTGAGCCCCACATCAGGCTCTGTGCTGCTAGCTCAGAGCCTGGAGCCTGCTTCGGATTCTGTGTCTTCCTCTCTCTCTCTCTCTCTCTGTCCCTCCTAGGCTCATGTGCTCGCTCGCTCTCTCTCTCTCTCTCTCTCTCTCTTTCTCTCTCAAAAATGAATAAATTAAAAATGTTTTTTTTTAAAAATGTGACTTCTAACTGCCTGTAGCCTTTTGTTCTCACTCATTAAATTCCTGTTGTTTCCTCAGATCTTCTCCTCCCAGAGATGATGGCGTTGAGGGGAGCAAGGGGGCCCACCTAGCATTTCCCTTCTGGCCCCGCTACCTTCTGACACCCAGACTGTGGTGGCCTGTTCTGGGGTGCAGGTTCAAGGCAAGGTTCCCTGCCCTGACACACTTCCCCGGATGTCAAGTTGTCTAACTTCCATGTGGCTCCCTTGCCTCATCACTAAAATGAGGAGAACTATTGTTAACGATTTTGCACCCCATAGTGTGCTTGTGAGTATTTCTGTAAGTAAAACAGAACAATTATCATCATTGGTGATGATATCATGTGATCATTACTGAAAGTGAAAGGGTGGGAGAGGAGGTGGTCAAATCCAAAGCACACACTCAGAGCTACGATGAATAAGGACCCAGAATGACCCAGGAAACAACGACCCTGGAGCCTGGGCGGATTCGTCATTGGATTCTCCTAAGCTCCCGGCGGTGCCCGAGAAGCCACTTCATAGGCTGGATCCACATCATTCCACGGCTCCAGGGCCCAGCAGCAGGCTGGTCCCCGCCTCCTGAGGCTGGCTTGGGTCAGATGCAGCTTTTCCTGTGGCCGAACCCAGAGCAAAGGCCTTCTGGGTTTGGTGTGAGGAAGTTCCCGGAGCTCCGCAAGCCTGGGGCTACCTTCCAAGGCTGCTTCTGCTGAAAGGGAAGTGACCCCGTCACAGGCTGGTCCGACCTGGGTCTGCGGCCTCTCCTGGAACTGCCTTCCGGGCTGTGGGCTGTAGAGCTAACTCTACCCATCCCACCCAGAAGCTTCACTGCCTGTCGTCAGAACAGCTGATAATTCTAAATAACGGTGACTCAGAGGACAGCGGTTCCCTTTTTTGCCAGAGCAGTCTTCTGTAAATCAAGCCTCTCTCCTAGGTGGAGAAAGGTCTTTACTTTTCAACAGAAAGAGCAGGAGGCAAGCAAAGTGTTGTGATTAGCACGAATGTGCAGTCACATTATCTCCATTTAGAGGTGCCTCCACCAGTGACAAAGTGGTGTGACCTTGGACACATTATTTAACCTCTCTGTGCCATAAGCTCCCCACCTGCAAAATGGGGATAATAATAGCACTTACTTATAGGGTTGTGATGAGGGTTGAGTTTAGAGCTATGTCTGGCTCATAGTAGGTGCTTCTTCTACCAATGTTTGCTAAATAAGTGTCCATTCATGGAGAACTGGTTATGTAAAATCTATATGACAGAATACTACACAGCCACTAAAGTCTCTGTTACAAAAGAATTGCAATATGGAAACATATTCATAATCTCGTATTAGGAGAAACAGTAAACTCTCTAACAAACTACAGGGAAATCATTGTTGAAAAAAATAAAATAAATCTAAATACATTGAAAAATGTACTAAAATGCACCAAAGGAGTGTTTTTCTATTTTCCAAAATTTCTGTGTTCTCTGTGTTACTTTAGTAATAAAAAAATATGAAAACAATAAGATTTATTCAGTAATACAATATGGGAACAATTAAGTGTAGTAGACGTGCATAATACAGATTAAACAATCCTGCTTTAAAAGGATAATGATGCTGATGATGAGCGTCACCTGGGTGGCTCAGTCGGTTAAGGCGCCAACACTTGATTTCAGCTCAGGTCATGATCTCTTGGCTCATGGGTTCAAGCCCAGTGCAGAACCTGCTTGGGATTCTCTCTCTCGGCCTCTCTCTCTGCTGCTGGCACGTGCCCCTCCCTTGCTGGCACACTCTCTCTCAAAATAAAGAAATAAACTTAAAAAAATGATAATGAAGATGGTAATGATGATTCTATCGGTTTTAACAGTCCCTAGACTAGATCACTCAGAGCTGAGGCTCAGAAGTAACCACTACCACGTGCGTTAATGGTTAGCAAAATGTTATCATCCAAAAGAGAAAATAATACTACATGCTTATATGGCCATGACATACTATTGTGCTTCTGGGAATAATCAAAAGCCAGTCATACCCACACAGCCAGATTTAAAGCTCACCTAGGCAATAGGTGACCCACATATGTACAATAAACAAAAAGCAAATGACCATGTGTAAAAGCACTGAGTTGAGGGTGGTTGGCAAGGTGGTGAGTAAAAGGGGTGTCATGCAAGTTGCATGCACAGACAGGATGGGGCGGGGTGGGGGAGCGTTCCCCTAGCCATTGAGTCAGAGGTTTCAAGAAGGAAATGGAACTTCAGGCTACTAAAATAAAGGAAGGAGATAAGCATCTCCTTTTTACTGCTCACTTGTGTAGAACTCAATGGAGAAAAAGAACAAGTCAAGAACTACGCCTGAACCATGACCTTCAGTAATGAGCAGATTTGCTCCAGGGTTTTACAAAACAAGGAAAACCCCAAACACATTGCATGTGTGCTCGATGGATGGGGCTACCATGAAATCGAACCCCTGGTGTGACAGAGAACAGGTAGTAAGAAGAATCCCCAAACCACTTTAACCTCCCCTACACCGTGCCTCCTCGGTTCTGCCTGGTGTTCCCGGTAACACTAATAGTCTCACACACCCTCTCCCCAGATCCAAACAACTGCGGGTCCTTTGCAAGTTGTTGTGATCTTGTTCATGTCCATACGTTTAGCCCATAAATTCACTCCTCAGCATCCTGTTACCCTCAGAAGACATGAAGAACTTTGAAACGAAAAAATACTAATTGCAAATTCTGAAATGTGCTGGCTGAATGAAACTTTTGACCGACAGAAACTGGTTTCAGTTCCTACTTTGTTGTTACCACCAAAGTTCCTCATCTTACTTACCTACTCACAAACCACATTGATATCCACATGGAAAGAATCACCCCAACAATCCCCCAAACACCTGAACTGGCTGGAATTGTTTCTTTTTCCAAAGAACGCTGGGGTCCTGGGGTTGCCTGGGCCCCTCCCAGGCCTGTGCCCAGTGCCCGGCCAGGACGAGGTTGGCAGGCTTTTTTTCAGCAAGAGATGACTGTGGTTAGAATACCCAGGTGCTTTCTGTTGATACTCGTGGGGGAATGACTTCTGAGCTTCAGGTTTCTAAAAATAAAATTGGTATCAGGAGGAGAACTGATTCCACATTTGAAGAAGTCAATGAAAAAGAATCACTCAAAGTGCCACAATAACCTGAAAAAAAGTCCTCATTGTGTTCAGAGAAGGGAGGGCCGGGGAGCAGATGAAGTCAGCGCTTTTTCCCTTCCAAGAGCAATTGGTTCAAAGCCACACAGAAGAAAGGAACAAGGGGTGCCCACAGGTGACGGCTCTGGCACATGTGATAACAGCAGCCCTTCCTGGAGGTGGGGGCATCTCTCTCATCCCTTCATCCGCTTTCTGACCCCAAGAGTTGGAGAGGCTCATTGATTTACTGCCTCCTTTCTCTTCCCTTCTTTCCAATCCTCCCAGTCTGCCGTCTATTCAAAGCACGCTCAAGGGAGAGAGAGGCCAAGGAGTCTGCCTAACCGGGGAGGGGTTTTGAGCAAGCACTGACATTGTGACACAAACTTTGCTTTCCAACGGGCCCCCCTGCACGTTAGTGGAACAGGTCCATGGTGCGGGCAGGTGTTTGCAGGGGCCCCCGGAGCACAGAGCCCTTTCCTAGCACAGGCGACCCTGATAAGGAGGTCTTCAACTACAGGCATCAGATTAGGACCGACAGTGCCGAGCGCACAAAGGCAGCCCTCCGCTCCCTTAAAATGGCAAGAAGCGGGGAGGGCGGTATCTCCTGGACTAAACATGGAAAGAGAAAAAAGATGGCTGTTTAGATACAAACGCTGTTGTGTTTGTGTGTTTTAATTCTATTTCTCATTTATAGAGTTTAGACTGAAGAAAATATTCTTTATCTGATCAATGCACCCCCTCCTCTGTAAGAACCAGAGTTTTGCTCCTATAACATAATCTCTGTGGAATCTATTTCCCTGATGGAACATCATATAATTCTTTCACATCTCTATCTCAAATGTGTATTTTTTAAAACAAGAAAAAATACGTTAACTTTCTATAGTCAAGTCACAAAATGAATAGATTTATCTGTTCAATGCTCTGTTTTCATTGCTTTCCCTCTGTAAAGGTGTTCTGGGGAACACTCAAACCTTTAAAGAATTTTTTAAGTTTATTTTACTTATTTTTAAGAGAGAGAGAGCGTGCAGAGGTGCAGAAAGTGGGAGGGGGGCGGGAGGGGAGAGAGAGAGGGAGAAAGAGACAAAGAGAGAGAGAGAATGAATCTCAAGCAGACTCTGTCTTGCCAGCACAGATCTCATGAACTGTGAGATCATGACTTGAGCCAAAATCAAGAGGCAGTGGCTTAACCGACAAACTATCCAGGCGCCCCCACTCGTACCTTTAGACTCTATTTGCTACCCAAAAAGGATGAGACTAGCTTGACCAAATCCACAAGGGAATGAAACAAAAATCCAGGTGCCAAAGTACTTGTAAAGCAGTATAAATCCATTCCTGGTGGGACAGGGTAGACGAGGCCAGACAGGGGCGGCCTCCCTCCCTGCAACTGAGCCCTTGTTTCTGTCTCTGCACCTGCTGGAGGGGCCAGCCCAGGACGCCAGGCGAGCACAGCTATGTTGCACCTGGCGTAGCTGGGCTGGAGAAGCCCCCTCCCCCCACCCCCCCCTCGCTGGTGCAAGTTATCTACCACTTCTTCCTCAGCCCCTCTAAAGGCTAATTTGAATACAGAGAACTAAAACCCAAAGTCACTAATTTGGAGAGATCTTATCAGAGCCGGAAGGCCCATGAGCTCTGCCCCGGGGCAAGCACATTTTAGGCATTCAAACTGTGAATCCCCTCAGAGGATTCTTCCCTAAAAGATGGCTGTTAGGGTCCCTTCTGCAGGTCACATGCAACCCCGAGCGATGACTGTGAATTCAAGCCCCTGAGCCGGGACTACTTTCCATGGCGGCACTAGCTGCCCCGTCCAGTACCATTCCTCTCCTACTTTCCATCTATTTCTTCCAAGTGACTACACACTGATCCCCGACTGAGTTTTCCAGGTTTTCTGAATACCAGTGTCTCTAAGAGCCTCCTACTCCCTGGTTAGGTCTCCAACGGTCTAAGTGAGGTCTGCAGACTTTCTTGGCACCTCAGTGGCCTCCACTCCCTCTTTCTCCTTCCACCTCGCCCTCTGCCACCTCCCCAGACCCTGCACTTCTCTCTCCAACAGCCCTACCACCACTTTCTATTGGCCAAGACAAGTCATAAGGCCAGCCCAGATTCAAAAGGTGGAGAAAGAGACACAAGCTGGGAGAAACTGCAAAGTCACACTGAGAAGAGGTATATATAATGGGAAGGGGGAAATGCAGCAATTTTTGTAAACAGTTTACGATAGTACACTATAGTATCTCCAGAGCCTAGCACAGTGCCTGGCACACACAGGGTATTCAATAAAAAGATTCTCTTTCTTTTTATAAGTTTATTTATTTACTTGTTTTCAGAGAAAGAGAGAGCATGAGTGGGGGAGGGGCAGAGAGAGAATCCCGAGCAGGCTCTGTGCTGTTAATGCAAAGCCTGACACAGAGCTTGATCCCATCAACTGCAAAATCACTACCTGAGCTAAAGTCAAGTGCTGGACACTTAACTGAGCCAGCCAGGTGCCCCAAAAGAGTATTTCAAAAAGGAATGAGTTTGAACATTCTATCTTTTGTTGTGTTTATTTTGCTTTGTTTTTGTTTGTTTGTTTGTTTGTTTTGTTTTGTTTTGCTTTTGGCTCAACTCCCTTGCTGTTGTGCAAGCACCTTGAAGAAAGGGAACTTGTCTTATCCATGTTTGTGACCGCACCACATTGACACGGCCTTGGGCTTCAGTAGTGATGAATAAACATATTGTCAACTCTTTCAGACTCTGTCCACACATCACTATCATTTTCCCTTCCTCAGAGTTTAAAGGCATGCATAGCAGATTTGTGTAGGCTTTGCAATGCAACAGACCAGGGCTTAGATCCTGAATCTGTCACTGAGTCATTGACCCGCTGTGTGACCTTGGCAAGTCCTTTACCCGGCTGAGCTCCAGTGTCTTCTTTTGCAAAATGGGGGTGTCTTCCTCAGAATCACTGCATGGCTTCGGTGCAGTTGGATGTGCAAGTGCTGAACACAGTCGTAGGCACTGAATAGATGCCCCCCATTCCCTTTACCCTGATGCCCCACATCACCTTGACATCGGGTCCCTCCGGCCCCTGCCCTGGCTCTCCTCGCCTTGCCCGGGGAGGCCACATCTGTTGCACACCCCTCAGGTTCCTTGACACAATCACTGATGTAAACATAACAGCTAAACTCTAATCAGCAGCGCAATTCCTACTGACACAGATGGGCAGGAAAACTGTCCATCACAGGTGGTTTTTGCCACCGCCTGGTCGAGCTTCTCTAACCCTGAGGCCAGAAGATCTTCCTCTTGTGCCCCTCAGGTGTCTGGAGGCCCAGCTGCCTTCTGTTGCTCTGTCCTACTGACCACTTGCCCTCCAGTCAGCATACAAGTGCTTACTCCTCAGGTCCTTTGAAAGATCCTCTTTGTATTTCTTCTTCCCAGCTTGGCTGTCTTATCTCATGTTCTTCCCTTTCTTTACACCTTCTTCTTCCCTCTCCCCCAGCCCTTACCTATTTTTGACCCTTTTTCCATATGTCAGGCAGCATGCTAAGCACTTTATACTAATCGTCTTGTTAATTCTTACAACATACCCATTACCATTACCCATTATCACACCACCGTTCCCCTGATGAGGAGACTGAGGCTCAGGGAGTTCACCTAACTTGCTCATGGCCACGTACTTGGGAGGTGGTAGAGCCAGGATTAAACGTGAGCTCTTGCCCCAAAGCTTATACTGTCTGTCTCCCTCATTGTATACTCCTTTTCCTCTCGTTGGCTAGTTGTATATCCTACAGTGACTGCCTGGCAGAACACTCCTTCTCCTTTCTAGGTGGCTGGTCTGGAAGTTCTTCAGAATTACCTCCTTCCTCCTCAGTTCCTCACTTTCCTTTCTCCCAAGGGTAGCACAGTTCAACAGAACTTTCTGTGATGATGGAAATGTTCTCTGTGTTGTTCTTTACCATAGTCACTAGACACATGTGGCTTTTGAGTACTTTTGATATGTGATCAGTATGACAGACATTGCATTTTAAATTTTATCTAATTTTAAATTTAAATAGCGACATGTGGCTATTGGACAACACAACTGTACGATGTCATCTTTGTGCAGTTTCTGCTGGAGAGAGGATGGGAAGTGGAGGTGGGGGAAGGTACATGGGGAGAAAAGAAACTTGAGGAAGTCACTGAGCTATTTCCTCATGAATCAAACTGACCCAAGACTAAGCTTCTCATAGGGAAAATCATTTAATAATGTCCAGATTTCTGGTCTAACATTCTTTCCTGGACCTCTGCCTTCCAATCACCAAATTCCTGGTGAGGTCATTAAGAATGCCAGGCTTCTGGAATCATGTGGAGGCTCTCCTGAGGGACAGCCTTCCCGAGCAACATGCAGATTGAAATGTACTCATTTCAGCACAGGAGAGTGAGAAATCACTGCAGAAGATTTCCTCCTTCGTGTTGCTGCTGAAACCCATGTGCCATATGCCATCCACATGACCTTTGACTTGCAATCGACAATTCTGCGGAGTTCCCACTCCATAGAATTTCTGGAAATGCAGATTTAAAAACTCACCAGCAGTAGTTTCAGAAACCCAGAATGGCACTTTTTTTTTTTTGTCTTGAATCAAGACAGCTTCTAGGATTTATACACAAAGAGACCTCAGAAATGGTTTCTTGATGAATTTGATAATCATGAGCCTTCAAAGGTTAACACATTTCTATTGGAAAAACCTGCCCAGTTCTAGAAGCAAAAAATTCATTCTTTTACTCATTTATCCACCTAACTATCCATCCATCCATCCGCTGACAAACATTTTCTGACTTTATAGGAAGTTCTAAAATGCAGGTGGGAAAGGGGGCTGAAACAGAGAAAGACAAATAGCTTATAGATCCAACTTCCTTTTAATTTCAAAAGCAAATAGGTAGGTTCTATGCTAGTAACCCAAAGGATATATAGCATTGAGTCCCTGCTCCTAGTATTTTCTACCAGGTATCTTTTATCTATCTATCTATCTATCTATCTATCTATCTATCTATCTATCATCTATCTATCTTTCAAATATTAAGTCCCTTTAATGCGCAGACTGTCCATTTAGTTATTATTACAGAATTATGAAGTTATAAAGCATTTTAATTGTATTTTTATTATGAAACTTACAGCCCCAACAAACTGCAATTTATCTGTTCACATACTTGCTTCTATCTCTAGAGTGGGGTTCTAGAGGGCTAGGACATCACATCGACTGCCGTGTCCGCACAGCCTAGAGCACTGCCGGCACACACTGGGTGCTGTTAAATGCTGGAACATAAAACCACAGAAATCTGATGCTTGGTTGGATCCACGATCCACCCAACCAGCAGTGTGTCTCCAACATGGGTGTCAAAATCCCAAAGGAATCTGAGGCAACTTGTTCTGAGATCAATTCACTGACTCCGTCCCTTCCTGATTATATGTCTAGCTTCTGGTGTCATAAGAAATTCTCTAAGTATATTAATCACACATAGGACCTCTTTTTTTTACTTTTATTTCTTTTTGTGCATGTGTCCTAAAACCTCATCATGTTCAAAAGTTGTTTTTTCTCTATCTGTTTCTAATAACACAATATTTGGTGAAGATTTCAAGATTATAATAGTCTTATCCATGACCTTCACAGTTTTTATGAACTTCTGTCACATCCAGTTTTGACTTGTGCCTTTACAGACCAGAATGTGTTCTTGGGAAAAGCCTATTTCAATAGGGAAGCCACTCATTTTGCCTTTTTGTCATCTCTGTATAGTCTTTTCTGGGGACATTTCATAAGGCCTGAGGACAAAAACTGTATAGAATATTCATTTTTATTTATTTATTTGATGACTCATTCAGCAAATATTTATTGCATGCCTACTATGTGCCAGCCACTGCAGTTCTGTACTGGATTGAGACTGAATAAAGTCACAACTCCCGTCTTGTTCTTCCCTTCCTGTTCAACTTCTAGAGCAAACATTTGCTCTTATGGGCTGAGTTGTGTTCCTGCCAAATTCAGATATTGATGTCCTAACCCCCAGTACTTCAGAATGCAACTATATTTGAAGAAAAGGCCTTTAAGGGTGTAACTAAGGTAAATGAAATCATATGGGGGAGGGGGGACTTCATCTGATATGATTGGTGTCCCTCTAACTGAGAAAAGATTCGGACACAGACATGCACAGAGGGAAGAGTGTGTGATGACATAGGAGAAAAGAACCATGTACAAACCAAGGAGAGAGACCTCAGATGAAACCAACCCTCCTGACACCTTGATCTTGGACTTCCAGTCTCCAGGACTGTGAGAAAAATTAATTTCTGTTGTTTAAGCCACCCAGCCTGAGATGCTTTGTTACAGCAGCCCCAGCAGACTAATGCCTTTGGCAACTCATAACCCCTGTGTATATATCCTTTTGTTTCTTTTCCTTCATTTTCTTCTCTTTTCTCTTTTTTGTTTTGTTTTGAAGCGTTGATGATCTCTTAGAGATCTGTTCTTTAATTTTCACATGTGTGTCCTCTTTCCTTGGCTAGGTCTTAAGTTCCTCAAGGGAAAAGCCAAGGAAACAAGACACTATCTTTGGGATTTTCACCTACCCCTGAGCAGTAGGCAGGGCTATTTCATTTTTTAATGTTTGTTTATTTTTTAGAAAGACAGACAGAGTAGGACAGAAGAAGGGCAGAGAGAGAGGGAGACACAGAATCTGGAGCAGGCTCCAGGCTCTGAACTGTCAGCACAGAGCCCGATGTGGGGCTTGAACTCATGGACCACAAGATCATGATCTGAGCCAAACTTGGAAGTTTACCTGACTGAGCCACCCAGATGCCCCAATGGAAGGGCCATTTTAAAGGTGAGGAAACAGAGGCTCTGGAGAGATAGCCAGGTTGCCCGAGATCTCTCCAGTTGGTCAGGGAGGTGAGGGTATGTTGGGTTCTCTATGTACCTTCCTGGTTTCAAAGTCACCAGGACTGCCACCTCACCAGTCTTGCTTCTTGAGTGCCTGAGCTGGTGGCTCACAATTAGTTAAATACCTCAGAGAGCTGAGCTCAGAGCTGGCCCTAAGCAGACACTCAAAAACTATTTATGGACTTGAGTGATTTAAGTCAAGATGGTTTGGCTGACCCAGGGCGATTAGCCTGACAGCACTTCTCTCACAGAGTGGGCAGATGGAAGCTCTCTGGGAGAAATGTGAAGACCTGGGGTGTCAGGAATCACTGTCTCTTCCTCCCACCCAGCTAACAGATAAAAGTTCGACCTTGACCATACACTTTTAAATTTTCTGTCAGAACAAGTTGCAAACATTAGTGCATTTGGTAGCACTCAGTCAACTGGCAATTATTTGTTGTGACAAGGCAAAGATGGCATCCGCCAAAGATGCTGACATCCTCCAACCCCACCCAGTTTCCTTTGGACCGAGAATGTCAGCATCCTTCTCCAGGGAGGACAACTGTTTCACCCCCAGCAGAGGCCTGCAGGCAACAGGATGCAGAAGGAGTCCCAGGGCAGGCTGCAGGAGGGGGCAGGGCGGGAGTGGCCTCCACAGGGGTCCAACTCTACGTGGTTTAAAACTCTCTGGGAACAATGGCCATGTAAATGCTCCTTTGGTAGTGAAAATGGTAATAAAAATAGATCTGACCTTTTGTATTTTTCTAATTTGAGCCATGTGTATTTATCACCTATTCAAAAATAAAGGAAAAATATTTTTTTTAAGTTCCACATGATCTTACACCCAGAGTTTGAAACAGTGTAGAACTGACTTAAGAGCACTGGCCTGGGGGTCATTGAAATGGTATTAGTTTCTGCTCTGCCACTAACTTAGTTTCTAAAACACAAATTCTTCCTGCTTAAAACCCTCAGAAGCTCAATCACCCATAGAATAAATTCAAACTCATTAGCTTGCCTGTGAGATGATGGGTGATCTAACTTCCACCTACCTGTCATAGTGTAAGATTCCCCAAAAGCAGACCTTCCCATAAGGATTTGGGTGCTAGTGGAAGATGGCTAAAGGGAAGTGACCCTCAGAGCATGGTAAGGCAGTGGGGGTGTGAGAGACAAGGAAGGAAAGGATGCCATTAAGGGGTGGGAAACTTGGGTTTCATCCCTCAAAGTCTCTCTGAGAGAACGTGTAGACACTCCTTAGAATTATCTGACCATAAGGCGTCTGGGTGGCTCTGTTGGTAGAGTGTCTGACTTTGGCTCAAGTCATGATTTCACAGTTTGTGGGTTTGAGCCCTGCGTCTGGCTCTGTGCTGACAGCTTGTTAAGAGCTTGGTGGCTGCTTCAGATTCTGTGTCTCCTTCTCTCTTTGCCTCTCTCTCACTCAGGCTCTGTCTCTCAAAAATAAATAAATGTAAAAAATTAAAAAAAATAAAAAGAATTATCTGACCAGGATGAAGAAGTAGGGGATTTGTTCACCACCTCCCTTCCTCACCAGTTGAGGGTTGACCTAAGGACACTGACTCCTTAGCCCTTTTAGCCCTTTTCATCTGCCTCATATAAGGGCTGAATACACTCTTAGGACCAAAGAACACTCAGGCAGTGAGATGTGGGTGCTTGAGATAGAAACTATGGATGGGCTGGACAGACCATAACAATGCCCGCAGTGCTCTGCTGCTCTTTCCATTGAGAGGTGGAATCTACTTCTCTATCCCTTGAATCTGGACTTGCCTCTTGACAAAGAGCATGCAGAGCTTACAAAGTTGTAGGAGTTCTTGCTCTAGGCCCCAAAAGACCTTACAGCACCTGTTCTTACCCTCTTGGAACTGTGCTGCCACCATAGGAACAAGGCCAGGCTTGGCTACTGAAGGATGAGAAACAAATGGGGCAGAAAAGAGTTATCAAGCTAAGGACCCTCAGGTCAATCAGCCCCCAGTCAACTTGCCAGCTGACCAGGAACACACTGCCTAGTGAGTCCAGCCCAGAAGGTCAGCTTGGCCTAAACTACTGAGCTCACAATCATAAACTAAATAGTAAGTTGTTTCACCCTACTAAATTTGGTGGTGATTTGTTAGGCAGCAAAAGCTAACTGATACAATAATTTAAGGGAACTGACCAGAGCTGCAGGTAAGCTCTAGGGTAGGCTAAGGGACACCAACAGCTCCTGCCACACTACCTGTATTATTCTCTATTGTGGTGCAACAAATCACCCTAAAACATAGCAGCTTAAAACAACCTTGAATTATTTCATATGATGTCTGAAGATCAGAACTGGGAAGGGGCTCAGCGGGGTGGTTCTGGCTCAGGGTCTCTTATTAGGTTATCACCAAGATGTCAGCCGGGCCAGCAGACATGGGAAGGTTGGACTGGGGCTGGAAGGTGTGCTTCCAAGCTCATTCATGTGGCTGCTGACAAGTCTTTCGTTCCTTACTGGCTGTTGGCTGGAGGTCTCAGCTCCTTACCACGTGGGCTTCCGCAGGACTGCCTGTGGGATGGCTGTATTCTATCGGTCCACACAGACTAACTGTGGAACAGCATAGGAGACGGCTGCCCAAGTGTGGCAATACCAGAGGCAGGATCACTGAAGGCTGCCTACCCCACTATCTTTTCTCTCTCATCCACCCCCACTTCTGCCATATTCTCCACCCTTCAAATGACTCATTCATTCCCTGAATACCTAATAATGATAACAGTTATTACTGTTTTTGTAGGGCTACTAAGTGCCAGGCACTGTGATAGTCCATGTATGAAAGCCATGTGTTTTCTCCGTCTGTGAGTCCTTCTCCTTCTGGGAAAGATCTCCCATGATATTGTGTTATAATAAGAAACATGTTTTTGGTCTCCATTCTTCACCTGGCACAGAGCTCTTAGAACCCTGGGAATTTCTGAGTGAGGGGGTAAGAGGAATGTGTTCTGTTATTCATAATGAGCCCCCTTTAACTATGCCTGCCCTCCCTGGAGGGTGGTGTCTTCTCTCCCCCAATCCCCTCCTGAGGCCACAGGGCTTGACAGAGAACCAAAGGCAGGGCAGAACCAAAGTCACTGTGGGAGCTGCCCCTGCCACTCACAGGCACAGATCATAAAACTTCTACCTGCCTATGATTGCTTTGGCTTTTGTTTTCCAGTGAAAGAATCAGATGAATTTTTGTTAAAAGAAATGAACCACAGCAAGAAAAGGTAGAAAGAAAGAGAACATTCTGAGGAGCAAAAGAAACACATCCCCACCCAATACCACACACACTGGTTCTGGGAGCCTGTCCTCGCGCAGGAAAAGAACAGAATGAAGAAGCGTGATGGAACCCCGGTGCTCTGTGCCTGTCCCTGTGTTCTCGAGGCACCCGCCTGTCCTGCCACATGCCTGCCTCGGGACCTTGAGCAGCTGCAATGAGCCTGAGCCAACTCCATGGGCACTGCTGGCTGGGGCCATGCTAACCCCTGGTAGGGCACACAGATTGCAGCCCTGGCAGTAGCCGGACTGGCCACTCTGGGCTTTAGAAGTTCAAGGATGCCTCAGTCTGGAAAAATCTCATAAGCATTTAGGTGGGGCAGGAAGGAAGGGGAGAAGAAGAGGCTCCTCTGAAGTCAGCACAGTAGGGGCCAGTGGTGAGGGGAGGAGGGATGGTTACTCAGTTCCTGCCATGCCCTTCAGACTGCAACCCAGGTCCAACGGCTCAGAATCCTGAATGATCCCTCCCCTGGGAAGCCTTCCTTGACTGCACACAGGAAGCATTCCTCTATAAGAACACCAATGGCCCTGTGTTGTGATTCTCCCTTTAACAACACTGAAATTTTGGTAGATACCCACAGCCCAGGGGGCTAGAGACTTTGGGAACAGAGTGGGACCCTCAGTAAGTGCTTGTTGACATGAAGACGATGGAGAATATCTAAGGCAAGTCTTCTACATGTGCTCTGAGAAGGAGAAACACCACTCACCAGGCCTGTGCTTCTGATGACCCCCACTTAGGAACTGAACGCATCTCTCCCACGGATGGCAGCTCCTGAGATGCTGAATGACAAGTAGGGAGAAAACAAGGATCCTTGGAACAAGGATTCCCTGGGCTCAGATTCTGTCTCCATCACCTACCAGCTGTGTGGCTCTGAGCAGGTTAGGAGATAGTAAATGTACCCACTGTGAGGACTTGTGAGGATGGAAGGAATCACGACACACACGAGCAGGTGCACCTGTGTCTGCCAGGTAACAAGCAAGCTGCAATGTCAGTTCTTAGCATCTGCCCTGTCTTCCCCAGCTCACAAAAACAGAACTCCAGACTCGTTCAGGGACGGTCCCATACATGTGGGGACAGAGAGCATGCTAGGGACTGGCCGTAACTGCTGCTCCAATAAGCTCACGCCAGGTCCCAAGAGGGAGAGGGCAGCCCTAGGCCAGTGTTAAAGGAAAGGCTTCTACAAGGGAGGGGAAGTATGGAGTGACCTTGGCTCCAAGTGCCTCATCCCATGTACTCGTGAGCCTCCCTAAACCTCTGCACTTTGGTTTGGGACTCCAAATGAGGGCCTGCTTGGATCTCAGGCCTGCCTTTCTGTTTCTTGACTCCTGGCCTTTGCTGCTGTCCTCGGGGACAAGCTATTTTAGGTAGCAGTCAAAATAAAACTGAGATTAACCCAGAATACTTGGCAGCCAAACAATACCATAATTATGTGCTTTTTAACTTCAGAAATCGGGCAGCTGAAGCTGAGCCGCTGGGGTGTATGGGGTACTTTGAGGATAAGAAGCCTCCATCCAGTACTAAGTTACCTTCGCGTGCCCGACGCCACAGCGGCCACCAGGGAACCATCAGGATCTTAGGGGCACCATTTCTCCCCAGTGAGTCATGTTGTCTGAACAGCAGTACAACTTGCTGTCACGCTAGACGCTGGCAGGTTGGAAGGGTGACTTATTACTTTCTATATCATAAATCCTTCTCCCAGAAGTCCTGGTCCCGGGGGCTGGTGGCCGTGAGGGAACAGAGAAGGCTTGTGTTGGAGGGCTGGGTTTTCAGGGCAGGAAATCACCCAGAGGAATGTATTTGTGCTTTGATTGCCAGCAAGGGGTGCAGACCCCCTGGTCGGGCAAATAGGCCCCTTCATCTTTGCCAGGAGCCGAGGGGGAGGGGAGGGAATTAGTCACACACAAGAGCAACAGGATTAGGCCCCTGAGAGTAAAATCCTTTACTCCAACCAGAAAGGGGAAAAAGAATGGAGGATTCAAGTAGATGGGGGGAGGGGGTTGAGATTATGTCAATAAAGGTCACTGCCTGAAGAACAAAGAGGCAGCCGTGATTGGAGGCTCCAGGCACATCTTTAAGCTCCCAGGCAAGACCTCAGAATGCAGGGGAGAAAAAAGATCCCAGGTCCAGGGGCAGCCCCAGAGGTGTGGCTGAAAAAAACACAGTTTCCCACCAAACACTTGGCCCTGGGAACAGGGGCTTCTGGAAACATGATGCTCTTAGAAGAGTACTAGATATTTGCCAGGAAAAGTGACTTTGCCGGCAGTATGGAAATAGAAAAATTTACCCAGTGCTCTCCAGCTGAGCCACCCGGCTGATAATGGAGGCAAACAGACACCTTGGATGGTGACAGACCTTCTTCATTCCTTCAGGGGAAGGCCGGCTGGGCCTGGGCACGCTGCATGGCCAAGAACAGATCTGTGGGAGGGTCCCTTGTCCACTGCTGTCCACTGTTGTAGTGGATGGTTTGCCTCCAAGGGCCCTTCATTGACCTCCTACCCAGGGTCCTGAGACTCGGGCTTCCCTACAGTTCTCTTGGGAGGTTCCCTGGGGAGGAGTGCATATCTTTAATGAAGGATGTGGACTTCCTGCTTGGTTTTAGTTTGTATGATTTTTTTTTTTTTTTGGTCTCAAAAGCCTAAAACATCATTCTCCACCACACAAGCCAAAAGAAAACAAGCCTTAGGAGGTTGACCCTGGGGACTGGACAAGCCCAGAGAAACAAACCTGTCTCAAAGATAGAAGCTTGAGTTTGGACTGAGGGCAGGCAAAGGAAAAAGAGGCTTAATGATAGCCAGTGAAAGAGGCCAGCAGTTCTAAATAGGTGGGCCTGGAATGAAGGCCCCCTCCAACCGCTCTTCCATGGGTTTTCATGCTGGAAGGGCTGCCTTGCTCATATTTTTCATCCTGTGTGGTCTTTAATTGGAAAGGGAAGTCTCATTCCAGTGTGAAAAAGAAGTCACTTGGCCACCTGCCTCTGGGGACTTCAGGGCGGGGCCTTTGTTCCTGCAGACCTGGACAAAATGGGCTGGCCCTCTGTCCAGGGCAAAAGGGGCAACAAACAGGTTGGGTGGCAATAAAATGATTAACAAGGGCCAGAAACTGATCCCATTGGGCCTTGCCTAGTGTTTGGAGAGATCAGCCAGAGTGAAAACAAGGGAAGCGTTAGAGGGGAACAGGCGCCCCTTGAGTTAAGATGCCAGCTGCTGGTGGTTGGGGCTCCACATCTGGCCTCCCAGGCTGCGGACATTATAAAGAAAGGACTACCATGACACTGGTCTCATTGTAGGAGGACTTCTAGGTCTGTGTCCATTACTGGCCAATAGTATCTTCCAGGCTGCTCCCACTTGACCAACACTAACCTCAGGCCAATGCATACACAGGAGCTCTCGTTTGTTGGATTGCTTAGAAGCTCCCTGGCGATAGACCCCCACCCAACTTGTACACGTAAGCAGAGCCTGCAGAATTCAGAAAGCTGCCTTAAATTCTTGCTCATGCAAGGGGGTACATCTAGCTATCGTGTTTCAGAATATGCTTGCTTCCTGCCAATGTGCTGAGGCGGCGTCTATAAGGGCCACAGGTTATCTAGCCTGAGCAACCCTGGTGCCCCTCCTGCTACCCAGCCTGGGTGGCAGAGGACTTTCTCCCCTGAAATGTTTTCTCTAGTGGGTGTTTCTGAGAGGGGAGATAAGCTGTAGGAGAGGATGGAAGAAACATGATGGAATGTCCCCTGTGCCTCCCATGCCCCACCGTATTGCCTCTCCTACCTGTGACCTGCCGTCTGTTCCTGAGTATGCTGGGGGCAGGGTGAGGCATTTTCAACTTTCTCCTCTCACCCACCCACCTGCAGATATCTCTGAGAGGAGCAAGCCCTCCAAGCTGTTGCTAGCTGATACCCCAGGAAGCAACCTACTGAAGGGCTCAAGGGAACCAATGAGCAAGGGAGACAGGCACTCTGAAGTATACTTTATCTACATACCACACCTCAGAGCCTTCTGTCCTGCAGTCCCCTTCTTCCCCCACACTACTCTCCCTCTTTATCCTATGACATTCATTGCCTTCTAGCACATCACTACGCAGTTACCTCTTTGTGCCAGCCATCTATGTCTCACCCAATATTAGCCCCACGAGGCCAGGGACTTTTGTCATTTTTGTTCGCCAATATGTCCATGGTGTACAGAACATTTCCTGGCACCCGGTAGGCACTCAAAAATACATATTAAGTAAATGAGTTTAACATGGCATATGGATGCATTATGGTATGTGAAATATTAGATGAAGCCTCCCAAAATAAGCATAGGTAGAGCCTGTGATGGTCTTAAAAATGACCCAGCCTACCCTGTACTTCTTTGCTGATGAAGCTGAGAATTTTTCCATATGTTCAACAGACATTTGTGTGGTGGTATTTTTGTTTTTTGTTTTTGTATGTTTGTTTTTTATTTGGTTTCTTTAGTTTGTGTGTGAAATGCCTGTTTTTGTCTCTTGCTCATTTTTCCTCTTGGATTGTCTGTCTTTTTGATTTATAGGAATTCTTTATATATTCTGGAAACCAATCCTTTATTGATTATATGCATTTTTTCCAGTTTAGAGACTGCCTTTTAATTTTCTTTATGGTGCATTAATTTTAAGGTAGTTTAATTCATTGATCCTTTCTTTTAGGATTAGTCCTGTGTCATATCTAAAGACGCTTTTTCTACCCAGAGCTCATAAACAGATTCTCCATTATTTTTTCTAAGTTGTAAAGTTTTGCATTTCACATTTAATTCTTTAATCTATTAAGGATTGATTTTGGGGTATGAGGCAAGTAGAGAGATCCAATCTTTTCCCTTATAAATCCTTAATTATCTTAGCACGCATTTACAAGTCCCTCCTTTCCCAAGATTTACAGTAACACGTCTGTCATGTATCAAGATTCCATGTGTTGCCAGTTGTTTTTGGGCTCTCTTTATTTCATTGGCCAATTTTTCCATCCCTGCAACAGTATATTTCATCTTAATTGTTATAGCTTTATAATAAGTCTTCATGTTTGGTAGGGCAATTCCCTCGTCCTCATTCTGTTACTTCAGAAGTTCTTGGGTATTCTCAACACTATATTCCATTTAAAATTTAGAATCATATGGTAAAGTGCACCCCCAAAATTTTGTTAGGCTTTTGATGGGAATTGCATTGATTCTATTGATCCATTTAGGAAAAATTGGTATCTTTATGATATTGAGTTTTTCTGTCCATGAGAATAGATTATTTTTTAGATTTTCTTTAGGACCTTTCTCAATAAAGTTACAATTTTCTCCACATAGTTTTTATCATCATCTTACAACTGATAGTATTTTGATATTAAAATTGACAGTGTTTTTCTCAGGGTTCATCTTATTATTGATGGTTTCCTGGATTCCTGAAATATGTATTTTTGTTGCTTTGCAAACAAAACATAAAACAAACATACACACACACACACACCCACACACTAAATTTTTAACTCCCTATAGGGGGTGATGAAATACAACTGATTTTTATATATTGTCTTTATCCAGCAACTATGACTTATTTATATATATATAAATCTAATTTTATAATAACATAATATATATTATTTTATGTATTTTATATATAACTATAATATAATACAATAATATAGGAATGCAACTGATTTCTGTACATTGATTTTCTCCCTGCAACTTTACTGAACTCATTGATCTGTTCTAGAATGAAGCAGTGGAAAGAGAAATCAAGAAACTGATCCCATTCACAATTGCATGAAAAACCATAAAATACCTAGGAGTAAACCTAACCACGGATGTAAAAGACCTACATGATGAAAACTATAGAAAGCTTATGAAAGAGATTGAAGAAGACACCAAGAAATGGAAAAACATTCCCTGTTCATGGATCAGAAGAATAAACATTGTGAAAATGTCATTACTACCCAAAGCAATCTACATATTCAATGCAATCCCCGTCAAAATTTCACCAATATTCTTCTCAAAGCTAGAACAAACTATCCTCAAATTCGTATGGAACCACAAAAGACCCCGAATAGCCAAAGTAATATTGAAGAAGAAAACCAAAACGGGAGGCATCACAGTCCCAGACTTTAGCCTCTCCTACAAAGCTGTCATCATTAAGACAGTATGGTATTGGCACAAAAACAGACACATAGACCAATGGAATAGAATAGAGAACCCAGAACTGGGCCCACAAATGTATGGCCAATTAATTTTTGACAAAGCAGGAAAGAGTATCCGACGGAAAAAAGACTGCCTCTTTAGAAGGTGGTGCTGGGAGAACTGGACAGCAACATGCAGAAGAATGAAACTAGACCACTTTCTTACACCATACACAAAAATAAACTCAAAATGACTGAAGGACCTGAATGTGAGACAGGAAACCATCAAAACCCTCGAGGAGAAAGTAGGAAACAACCTCCTTGACCTCAACCACAGCAATTTCCTCCTCGACACATCCCCAAAGGCAAGGGAAATGAAAGCAAAAATGAACTACTGGGACCTCATCAAGATAAAAAGCTTCTGCACTGCAAAGGAAGCAATCAAGAAAACGAATAGGCAACCGACAGAATGGGAAAACATAGTTGCAAATGACATATCAGATAAAGGGCTAGTATCCAAAATCTACAAGGAACTCACCAAATGCCACACCCAAAAAACAAATAACCCAGTGAAGAAATGGGCAGAACACATAAACAGACACTTCTCCAAAGAGGACATCCAGATGGCCTACAGGCACATGAAATGATGCTCAACATCACTCATCATCAGGGAAACACAAATCAAAGCCACACTGAGATAGCACCTCACGCCAGTCAGAGTGGCTAAAATGAACAAATCAAGAGACTATAGATGCTGGCGAGGGTGTGGAGAGATGGGCACCCTCCTACACTGCTGGTGGGAATGTAAACTGGTGCAGCTGCTCTGGAAAACAGTGTGGAGCTTCCTCAAAAAACTATCAATAGAACTCCTTTATGACCCAGCAATAGCACTGCTAGGGATTTACCCAAGGGATACAGAAGTGCTGATGCATAGGGGCACATGTACCCCAATGTTCATAGCAGCACTGTCAACAATAGCCAAAACATGGAAAGAGCCTATATGTCCATCACTGATGAGTAGATCAAGAAGATGTATATACAATGGAGTATTACATGGCAATGAGGAAGAACGAAATCTGGCCATTTGTAGGAAAGAGGATGGACCTTGAGGGTGTCATGCTAAGCGAAATAAGTCAGGCAGAGAAGGACAGATACCATATGTTTGCACTCATAGGTCTAATAGGAGAACAGGAGAAATGTAATGGAGGGCCAGGGGGAGGGGAAGGGGGAAAAAGAGTTGGGGAGAGAGAGGGACGCAAAACTTGAGAGACTATTGAATACTGAAAACGAACTGAGGGTTGAAGGGGAAGGGGGAGGGGGGAAAAGAGGTGGTGGTGATGGAGGAGGGCACTTGTGGGGAAGAGCACTGGGTGTTGTATGGAAACCAATTTGACAATAAACTATTTTTAAAAATACAATAATATAAATCTAATAATTTATAATCTGTTGTTTGTCCCTTCTACTGACTCTTGTACATGGTAGTTTTGTTTCCCTGTGTATTTGCTAATCTTTCATTGTGAGCATATTTGCTTGATCTTAATCCATTGGAATCCCATGGACCTGAAATGGGTGTGCTTTCCTTTAGAGATAATTTGCATTTGTTTCTGTCTAGATTCAGACTGATGCTATTAACCTGGGACCATTTAAGACCTTTAAGAGGTCCCTGGGTTCACCATGGCAGCCTAACCTTGCTACCAGCTCAAGCTTACACTCTTGGACTGGCTCCCAGATTAACATTTATTCTCAGGTTAATTTTGACTCTTGGTTGTTCAATGCTCTTCCCAGCTTTGGTTTCATCTTTCCTATTTTGGGGAGAAAAGATTGGAAGAGAATTTAAAGTCACCATACTTCATGTAAGCCTAGCAGTGTATTAAAAATTATAGTTTATTTAAGAATTTAGGGTCTAATAGTTTTATAATGGGAGAGTCCTTTAGCATATCTATGATTGCCACCTCTTCCTCTCTTTTCAGAGAGCAGGCACATTTTAATCCAGACTATACACTTTAGGTCAAACTACCAACTTAAAAAAAATTACTCTTACAAAAGGAATACATGTTTTCTGTACAAAATTTGAAATAAACAAAAAAGTACAAAAAAATCATCTATAGACACACTCACACCCTAAGATATAACATCTTTAATATTTTAGTGTGTGTAGTGGTTTGAGTGTGGTCCGCCAAAAGATATGTCTGCCCAGACCTTTAGGTATTATTATTATTTGGAAAAAGGATCTTTGTAGATATAATTAAAGTACGGATCTTAAGAGGAGATCATCCTGGATCAGTGTGGGCCCTAAAATCAATGACAAGTCCTTAGAAGAGGAGAGAGGGGCAAAACAGACATGGGGAGAAAGTCACGTGAAGACTGAGGCAGAGACTGGAGTTACGCGGTCACCAGAAGCTGAAACAGACAAGGAGGGATTCTCCCCTAGAGACTTTAGAGGGAGCATGGCCCTGCCAACACAGATTGTGAACCTCTGGCCTCTAGAGCGCAAAGAGAATAAATTTCTACTATTTTAAGTCACTCGTTTTATGGTAACTTGTTACAGTAGCCCTAGGAAACCAACACAGTGCAGATCTGCTATAGGCCAAGTTCCCCAAGAAACACATTCAAAAACAGAAGTTTGCATATGGGTAGTTTATTGGCCAGTGCACTCAGAAACGATACCTGTAAGGCTGTGAGGGAGGTGGGATTGGGCAGGGGAAGTGATGAACGGAGGTGTGGTTGTAACAAAGGCCTCAGCCTATTTGGGAGCCCTGGAGCTGGCATGGCCTTTCGGAGTTGTCTCAGACTGAGGCCAGGATCCTGACCATTGGTGCCGGCATCAACCAGTCATCGATGTGGGTGGTCCCATGGAAGGGCAGCTCTCTTCAGAGGAGGGGGCCACCACTCCCAGTATCTGGGGAAATGAGAGGCCTCTGTCCTAAAATGGGGAACTGGGGATGCCTCAACGTGCACTGAAATGCCCGTCTAGTCATTTTTGTACTTCTGTCTAATACACATTTTCAGTTTTAGCACTTAATTTCTGAAACACTTGAATGTCTTTATGTTTGTTTCTACATAAATTTAGCAGAATTGAGCTACAAATTTATTAGGAAAACATCACTGAGCTTTATGTGTTAAGGTCTACAGAGCAAGCTCATTTTAAGGAAGCAGAAGTATTCCACATGACTAAAGGATCATGCGATTTTTCCAGGAAATAAAGTTTTCCTTCTATATATACCTCTCAGTTCCAGACACCCTGGCCTTCTTTCAGTTCTTCCAGATGCCTCTCTTGATACTAGTTTGTTTTTGATGTACATACTGTTCTCTCTCCCTGGCAAGCTTTTCTCCGGGAGCTCCTGCCTCCCAGCCCCTACCCCCCCCCCCCCCCGCCCTGTCTGCCTTACACGTGGCTCCCTCCTGCTCATCCCTCATGTCTCAGCTGAAACACACCCTCACAGACAGGCCTTCACTGGTGCCCCCTAAACGAACTTCCCCAACAACACCTTGAACTTTCCTTCTTATTCATCATCACACTTGGGGTTTCTGTTTCATCAGTACCTAGCACTGGGCAGACAGTGGGAGTGCAAAGATACTGTTGAATTGCATATAATCTTGTCCCGCAATGCCTGGGGTTTGGGTTCAGCCGTATTTACTGCAACCGGCCTTCAGCACCCACAGGGTGCTATGGACTTATGGACACTTGCTCAGCAGAGTCTGTGGCACCGGCCCTGCAAAGTCCACGCATCAGGCACCAATGGCCTTTTAGTAAGTGCTTGTGTGGATGTCTGGTTTGCTTCAAAAACATCTCTGGGATCTCTCCTACAGGATTTCCAAGTAATATATGTGATACTCCCTCCTCTGAAAGATGGAACTTGGCTTCCCGCCCCCCCCCCACCTCCCCTGAGTGTGGGCCTGCTCCCCGGGAGTGCAGCATGGAAAGAGGGGACAGTAATGTGACAGCAGAGAGACGTGATCACTTAGGGAATCCAGGTTTACAACTGCGATAAGTTACGTTGATGATGTGTACCCTTGCTATATAATGGTACTTCACCTCTGGGTTCCTTCTTCCCAAAACTTATGACTTTAGTCTAAGCATGACAAAAGCATCAGACAAATGCAAATTGAGGGATATTATACAAAATACCTGACATGTACTTCTCAAAACTTCCAGAGTCTTCTAATTTTTTTAAGTTTATTTATTTTGAGGGAGCACAAACAGGGGAGGGGCAGAGAGAGAAGAGAAACAGAGAATCCTGATCCACTGGTCAGTGTGGAGCCTGATATGGGGCTCAAACTCACCAACTGTGAGATCATGACCTGAGCTGAAATCAAGAGTGGGTCACTTAACTGACTGAGCCAGCCAGGTGCCCCCAAACTGCCAAAGTCTTTTAAACAATGAAAGTCAGAAACTGTCACAGGCCAGAAAAGACCAAGGAAAAGTAAATGCAATGTGGTATCCTACACAGGATCCTAAAACAGAAAGGGAGGGAAAACTAATGAAATCTGAATAAAAAACAGAGATTACTTAATAGTAATGTACCAGTATTGGTTTCTTGGTGTGACAAATGTCCCCTAGTGATGTAAGATGTTAACAATAGAGGAAAAACAGGTGAGGGATATATGGGAATTCTATTCTATCTTTGTAACTTTTCCATAAATCTAAATCTATTCTGTTTTTCAAACGATCTGGGAGAAGTACAACACCCATTCCATGCCAGGGAAAAGCCTCTGGGCCCGCTCAGGCCTCTGATGGGCCTATTTTATTGGAAAGGAGGGTAGGCTAGAAAGGAAGGAGGTTCAAGGTCAGGGACTCAGCTATAAAAATATGTCCTCAATGAGCTGAAAACATCAGTGGGAATCCTGTGTCTTACATAAATAAATAGCAGATATTAAAATATTGCAGGTGCTCCCTGAATCCAGGCAACTTTATCTCCCTTTGAGGCAGTGAATGACTGAAAGCTTCCAAAAGGAAGCTCGAAAGCCTACACTCTCCTGCTTCTCTAGCTCAGGTCAAGTGTACACAACATCAGCATCCAGCATCTCCTCACAAACAGTCTATTCAGGAGTGCCCGGTGGGAAGCAGGAGGTGGAGGGTCCAGTGCTCGAGGCTGTAGCTTTGAGAGGCTTTCTCCTCGTCCACCCCACAGCATCTAGGCGAAGGAGGCAGGACGGACTCTGACACAAGGGGCTTCCGTGAGAGTCCCAAAGCGGGCCTGGCAGGCAAAGCTGTGAAACAAGTCTGTGGAACACCTGGGAAGGTCACTTCTTCCTAGTGCCAGCAGGCCCAGGGGACACTCTACTCTCCAGGGAAAATGAGAAAGAGAAAAAGACAGAGAACTAATTAGCATATTTAAGGAAAACAAAGAAGTTCCCAGAACCAGCTTCACAGTATGAAGCCAAAATTAGCAGAGCTGGTGGCACAGGACAGGACCCTGGAGATAGAACCTGCTCCCTGGACACGAACTCAATGTCAGAGGAACTTTGTAAGGCCAGCAAAGGCACAGGGACAGAAAACCAGCACTGAGAGTGGGGAGTGGGCAGACGAGGAAGGAAGACTGAGAAGGAAAATCTGATTGGAAAGATGTGCACTTTATTTATTTTTATAGTTTTAAAATATATTTTAATGTTTATTTTTGAGAGAGAGAGAGAGAGAGAAAGAGAGAGAGAGAGAGAGAGAGAGAGAGAGAGAGAGAGTGTGTGTGTGTGTGTGTGTGTGTGTGTGTGTCAGTGGGGGAGGAAAAGAGAGAAGGAGACACAGAATCCAAAGCAGACTCCAGGCTCTGAGCTGTCAGCACAGAGCCTGATGTGGGGCTTGAACCCATGAACCGTGAGATCATGACCTGAGCTGATGTTTGACACTCAACCGACTGAGCCACTAAGGTGCCCCTTTACAGTTTTTTTTTTTAAATGTTTATTTATTTTTTGAGAGAGATAGAGAG
>PISW01013299.1:0-27101 GCA_004023785.1 Mungos mungo
GTGAAGACTTCCACCAGCTATTTTTAAGGAGACGCTTTGGTTGAGAATTGGGGAACCTGACCCTTATTTTGGTCTCCTGTGGACTTAGAGAAATGGAGTTCTGGGGGTGTGAGTCTGGCAGGGCCCACTGCACAGTCTTTCTCTGAGACATTTCTTTGTTTGAATTTCAAGGTTACAAAAGTCAGGATTCAAGGATAACTATGAAAGATCAGCTGGTAAATGTGTTCACAAGTGAAAGAAAAAGAAAGCCAAATGAATGTTAAAACCTTTTTTGAAGCAGAACAGAAACAGAGCTTTTGATCCTTTATCGTGGAACAACAAAACGTTCGCGTGATCTCCGCGAGTCCGAGGGTTCCTGTAGCCGGCGGTGTGCACATGTGTGTCCATGTGCCCGCGCACAGCCGCGCACGGGCGAATTCACACACGCTTCCTTTTCTCTAAAAGCTGTATTTCCCCCTCCCCCCACAGATTTCTTTCTTTTCATTTCTTTCTTTTCTTTCTTCTTCTTCTCTCTCTCTATTTTTTTGATATTTCAAAGCTGGCAGTTCAGGAAATGGCTGGAACTGCCACATCTCTGTTCTTGCTAAAGAAATCAATGCTAATCCTATTACTGGCAGTTATCACCTATCCCAGAACTCACAGCTAAAAGAAAAAAACACACTGAGATGTCAAAGTAAGAAAAAAAAGGGGGCTGAGGAGGAGGGGGGCGCCCTTCATTCACTTTCAAATAGTGATTGTTTTCTCTCTCTTCTTTTTGATCATCCTTTTTTCCCTCGTGTTAACAGAGAAACCAAACTACAAAACACCTGTGCTCACACAACATTAAGGGTCTGATTTAAAGCCACATGAGTCCGAGTGTGGGCTCTAATTTAGATTTATCTTTCTCCGGTGTGCCTTGACACAACACTGATAAAGAATATTTATCATGGCTCCCGGTTTTATTAATAACAATAATAATGACACATACCATTTAATGGTCACTGCAGACACGGTGCTAGGTGCTCTGTGCAAATCATGTTATGAAATACAACAAAGCCCCTGATATAGGTATAAGCATTCCCATTTTAGATATTTAGAGATTAAAGCATGAGTTTCCTTATTTGAGCTGAGTGGTAGAAAGAGGCAGAGCCTAGTTCCGCATCTAATGGGCTACAGTATGATACCCACGCTCTTCCCGCTGTCTTCCTCCACCTCTAGACTTTCTCAGTAAGGTAGCCCATAAAGAGACATTTAGAATTGGGAATTCACCATTTCTGAGCTTTCCGGAAGTTTTTCAGAAAGTCAAACAAATCTGATACGGTTGGGTTCCTCCCCCCTTTACAATGATGGACATTCTCACATATGCATCTCCCATTCCTCCCTCTGCTCCAGCTCCATGTAATCAGAGGGACACAGCTATGTGTGCTTGGGAATCTTTACAAAATAACAGAAGGGTGCTAATTCGACTTGATTAATTGGCACCAGCGTCTTTCAATTGACAACCTACACGTGCTGCTGGTCTGAGGATTACACTTGGAGTAGCAAACTTCATGTGCAGTGTGCATTTCATCTGGGAGCTTATGTGGAATTCCCGGCCCCCACCCCAGAGCTACCAAATCAAAACCGGCACTTTAACAAATTCCCAAGTGATTTGTGAGTATATTCACATTTAAGAAGCACTGGTCTTTGATACCTCTGTCCTGAAGAAAACCTCCCTAATGTTAGGATCCTGCGCCTTCATCTGTGAGTCCTGCTCCTAGCACAATACTCGGCACACAGTGGGAGCTCAAAAATGTCCAATATACTTTGCCAATGAACCACATACTTTGCCAATTGATAAGGAAGGACAGCTCATGGGAGCTATTCACATTCAAACAACTGTGACAGAGTTAGTCCAGGAGTGACTAAGGACATGCACATACTTCATTCCATCACCAAGCATACTTTCAGGCTCTTTGCTACTGGTTCTCATCTAGTGTCCCCGAGATATTCATTGCTTCACCAGTCCATTAGTCAATCCATTGATGTGTATTGAGTTGCAAGGAATTGTACTGAGCATGTGATCATAAGAAAAGGCAGAGATACTTTATGACAATGGGACAAATGGCACTTCTTTAGCATTGAGGATGGAAAATAACTTGTTTTCTGGATCATTAAATGTCTTATGCCAATAGGAAGAATTGTTCTGGGCTGAATTCCTGTTCCCCATGGACTATTTTCCCCCAAGAAAACAATGAATAATCATACTAAAATAGTCCCAATTTTTGTATGAATAGTTGCAATAAATATTCAGAATATTTATTATTCAACAATTATAATAGAATGTTTTATTTATTGAATGTTTTACGTGAATTATCCGATTCAATTCTAATGCACCATGTTGCCATTTTGCATGTGTATACTGAAGCCTAGGGAAGTAGTGAATGGCAGAATCAGAATCCGAACCCAGCTTTTACTGATTCTGAAGCTCATGTTCCTAACCACTGCCTAATTCTGATGAAGTTAAAGTTAGTAATGTATTTCATATTATTTTTGGTTTCTCCGATGCCAGGAATAAAATATTAATGTATAACAGGGACAAAAATAATCATGGTTCCACTTCTTGCAGTCTGCCCTCTGCCATTTTTTCTTCTGACAAGAATTTTCTTCTTTGTTGTACAGAATCCAGGTAAAAAATAAAGCAGAGAAACCTTCTAAATGAAAGAAACCAGAGAAGCTAGAGGAAATACATAATAAGCTGAAAGAAATGGTAATTAGAGAGGAAGAGAGAGAAGAGAGGGAGGGGTGGGGGGAGCAGAGAGAATGGGCACCTGATAGCAGCCAGCATGTTTGAGGGTTGGGTGTTGAAAGTAGGAAAGATTAAGAAAAAAGAAGAAAAAAAACTAAAATTAAAGTAGGAAAGAGAAATATTTCAGGACAAGCTGTGTTCTATATGGAAGACACTGGAAGAGGCAGTCCTGGAGAGTGAAGTTTCAAGATTTTCTACTTTAAATAAATTGCACATTTTCCTTTGACAACTTAGTTTTTGGAGATACCTAATAAAATTTCAAATAGTTTATATAGTACAAAGAATGAACCACATGGGGCTATGGGATTTATTCGCTATATTCCTAATTATTTATTATGAATTTATGAGCCCTGATTTAGATTTGTCTAATATTTAATAGGCATGTGCTATAGGTGAGGCCTCTGTGGGCTCCGCTGGCTTTTTTCTCTTTTACAATTTGTGCTCTGCAATTGCTTTAGGGCTAATATTTTAAATCTAATTTAGTTTATATTATAAAATTGTCTTGAGAGTTTAAGTGCTAGAAAACAAAAAATTGCCCTATGGGACTTTTCCTGCCAGCTTCTTCTGCCCAGCTGCACTGATTTGAGACGCCCAGGACCTCACGGGAAACAAGGTGCAATGGGAGTCGGGGGCTGGAGAAAACGAGCCAGAGCCCACAAGGCCAATCATTATCACATTTCCTCACACAATCTGGAATTGCTGCCTTGCTCAGTTCTCTTAATTTTAAAAACCAAATAAGAAAGAATTTATCATACCAGTGTTAAATGCATATGATTGCCTCCATGGGGAAGATCTAATTCTCAGGACAGAGAGGTAGGAAATGCTGTTAAGTGTGACAAGCCCAAAGGCCATGCTGATCACTGTGATGCATTTGATTTAATCCTGGATGTTGGGGGACTTAGGAAGCTCAGCCTCAGCTCATGGCCCAAGTTCTCCCAACAGCTTATGAAATGCTAATACAGTTAGCAACCTTGGATGATCTCATCTCAGTGAAGAGCACAGAGAAGACACAGGCTATTATATCTTCATCACCCTAAGATAGTATTAGCTGAGATTTATATAGTTTCAAAATTGCTAACCTGGATCATTCATGCAAACACCACCACCACCACCACCACCACAACAAACATTTCTTGAAGAGTAGATCCTTCTCAGTTCCTCTTCATCATCTCTTACTTTCACTATCAAAATAGTTTCCTAACTAGTTTCCCCACCTCTGGTCCGCTAGTGCTGCACCCTTCCACCCCAGGCCTACCTTCTACACTAATATCAAAGTGAAAACAATAACATGAAAGCAAATAAATCCTGTGTGTTATTCCTTTGCTAAATCTTCTATGGCTTCTATGGCCTGTAAGATAAAAGCCAGAATTCTTTGAATGACATTAATGAACTTTTACCCTGCCTTCAACTTCTCCTGCATTTAACAACAAACTGTTGGCTGTGCTTTCTTCTAGGCAATGACCAGCCTTATAAATGCCAAAGTAAGTGAGTGACCTTATGTCACCCAGGTTTTAGATGGAATGCTATGAAGGACAGGGTAGAAGATAAATTGGAGGGTGCAAAGTAGAGACAGGGAGAGTAGTTAAAGAAAAACTGGTAAAATGCCCCTTTTTCATAGTTAGAAAACTTATAGAAAAATATGGCTTCTGAATCTGGGAGATTTGTATACTTTTTCTTGGTTAGACACCATAGGCACTAAGACATGAATGTCTCCAGACTATCTTTGCAAAGGTAAGTCTGAACCAGCTTTATACAAGGTTTAGTCCCTTGTCAACCCTGCAGTAAGCCTTGCAATATGGTATAGGGTGGAGTGTAATTATAAGGAATGACAGGAGAAACTGGTTCCCCAGTGCAACCTTCACCTTTCAACTTGGAAGAGCCCCTCCTATCTTTTCCTTGGCATCTTAGGATACTTTACCCACAGACTTTATTAAACACCTTGATTCCAGGGGCCAAACTTATTTCCTTTATCTTATCAATTGGCCAGGTGAATGACAAAATTACAAAATTCTCTGCATCAGTCATGGGAAATGAGACAGTATTTTATTTATTTATTTTTTAAAAGTAGTTTATTGTCAAATTAGTTTCCATACAACACCCAGGGCTCTTCCCCACTAGTGCCCTCCTCCATCACCACCACCTCTTTTCCCCCCTCCCCCTTCAACCCTCAGTTCGTTTTCAGTATTCAGTAGTCTCTCAAGTTTGGTGTCCCTCTCTCTCCCCAGCTCTCTTTCCCTCTTCCCCTCCCCCTGGTCCTCCATTAGGTTTCTCCTGTTCTGTTAGATCTATGAGTGCCAAATACGTTATCGAGACAATATTTTAAAGCAAGAAGCATTTGAGTTTATCGCCAGGTGGTTCTGTTTAACAGATAATAAAATTGATGAGGCTGGAAGCTGTTTGGGAAACCAGGAAGAAAGAAATAGTAACCAGAACGACTTTGATCCATACTTCGACTGCTTAGCATCCTTAATTCCAAATGGATTCTAGTTTGGTCAACTAGATTGATGTCATTGCCCATTATAAGAAATTCAGAAGAGGAAGGTCTTAGAAGAGGAATGGTTGTTTTTTGCACAAGTTAAACTGAAGTGACTCTAGGCTGGTGGTTCCAGTGTGTGGTCTGCAAACCAGCAGCATCAGCATCAGCGGGGGGAAATGTAGTAAAAATTCAAACCCCCTTGATTATAATGCTGGGGTGGGACCTAGCAATCAGGATTGTAACTTGCCCTTCCAGGTGGTCCTGGTAAATGCTAGAAATTGAGAACCTCTGTTCTAGGACATCCAAGTAGAACTGAACATCAAACAGCGGGTGAATGAATGGGAGAGGACAGGACTGGATGTGCAGATTTGAGAGTCATCTGTGTGTTGCAATTAGCATCCAGTGTGGAGCCTCACTGAGGAGGATGGTGCAAAATGAAAAGAAAGGGCCAAACAGTGGACCAGGAGCCACTATTTCCAGCCCTACAGAGTTCTATATTGCTTTTTATGTGCTTTTTACAGAGGGCATATGTTTTTAAATCAGAGTATCTCTTAAATGAAAATTTTCAAGGCAGCAAAGGAAAGACGATGTAACAAGGTGAAATCTTGAGACAGAGGCAGGGTCAAGACAAAAATAACTTTTTGGATGAGGTCAACTAAAGCATGTTGAGGCAGAGGCCTTATATACATTATTAAACTTTACAACGATACTGTGAAACAGTTATTCTCCATGAAGAAACTGAGGCCTTGATAGGGTAGACACCCTTTATGTAAGATCACATACAGGTAGAGCCAGAATTTCACTAAGCCCTAGCTCCTTATATAAAGCAAAGCTGTCTATTGGGCCTTGCACAGCTCTTAGGCCCTGAGGTACCTAGATTGGTTCAGTAACGCCCCAAGGGCCCACACCTGCCTGTATAGAGTTTATTTGAAGGCCCCTCCCACGCTGACGCTGGTTTTGGTCACGTGACTTGCTTCGGCCAATAGGACATTAGCAAATGGGAGGCAACCCGAAGCTTGAAAGCTTCTTATGGGTGGCCTTTGTCCCACTCTCTTAATGATTTTGGAGCCTACCTACATGTGAAGAACTAGGCTTAGTAGAATGGAGACACAGACCCAGCACCGTCTGCCAGCCTTACACGTGAGGCCGTCTTAGACCACCTAGTCTGAGTCTGTTGCCAGATGATAGCAGCTGCCTGAGTCCCGCGTAACTGCCCCACTGAGCCAATGTTGTGACCCACAGAAATGTGAGTAAATAAATTATTTGTGGTTTACAGCCACTAGTTTCGGGGGCGTTTAGTTATACAGACATAGATATCTGATCCGGGCCCATTTCTGTGAGGTGGGTGGAGGAGCAAAGTTGTCGTAGATACTCTTCCAGCAGGAGACTGTTTTCCCTGGGATCTTTAAAATGCCAGTCCCACCTTCTCGTGGGTTCTTCAAAATTCTTCAGGATTCTTGCTCAGTCTCCTAAGCATTTCTAAATTCAGATGAACATGAGGAACTCCGCCATGCCTTGTCTGTGTCCACTTTGCCTCCAAAGGAAAGACTTAGTTACATGGCATGCCCAGTGTAGATTGTGGTAATGATTGTTTTATTAAAATAGGGAGAGTAAAAATAGATATGGTTTGTGAGCAGACTTGAAACTCTGGTAAGTTCTTTCAATACAAAATACCTAAACGTATTGAATTACATATAGACAAACTTTCAAATGTACACTTGAAATTAAAATAACTAAAAGAAGGTAAAATAAGAGAAGGAAAAATAAGGTAACAGAAAATTGCATAGATCAAAATTAGGAAGAAAATAGAAATCAGAGGAGTAGCTAGGCTCTATGGGAACAGTCTTTGGTTTTATTTAGGCTGAGGAGTAACAGCTGAGAAGCTTGCAAAGAGGTGGGGCGTGAAAATGCCATCTCTGTGGTCAAAGGGAAAACTAGAAAAAATAAATCTTTTCATATCAGGGCAACCAGGGAACTTGTTAATTTTGACGTAGGCTTTAGGTGGGAAAAAGTCTTCCCCTACGCATTCATAACTACCAGCGAGCAAATAACTATTGTTTTAAGCCACCACAGTTTGAGATGCTTGGGGTTCATATTTATACTTCCTACATGGTCCAGGAACCCCAAGTTGAGAAATTAGCTTAAACTAGTTCTGGCTTGGTATATTGTTCTAAAATTACAATGATCTATGGAATTATGCTGTGAAAGCATCATGCAAATCCATAAACACAGTTTTGTTTTCTCGAGAGAACGGAGTATAGAATTTAAGTTTAAAAAATTGTTTTTGAATCAGTGATTCAATTTACTGTGTGATCCTAATCAAGGATCTACCCATCTCTGGGCCTTTCCTTCTTTTCTAGGTAAAAGAGGGGTAATCTTTAGCCCTAGTTTTACATGGCTCTTTGTATCTATGAAGTTATTAGTTCAAAAATATATGATACAGTACTGTAAGGTCTAGGGAATAGAAAATTAAGATTTTATCTTGGTCACTGTTTCTGATTAGCAAAGCCATTAGTGCTGGCTCATTTTCACTAGCCTGAGGCTCCACCGACCTAAAATAGTTGGTGAGAAAGGGCTCTTTTCTTTCTTCTCTGATGTCTCTCAGTGTCTGGGCTATACAGATTGGCGTGCTAGAGGGCCCCTGCCCATGGCCATGCCGAAGGCCCTTCTAAGCTTTGGGAATCTGGACACCTGAGCTGACTTAGGAAAGTATTTCCCCATGGACTTTTCACCAATTGACCTCCATGTAGGCACCAGCTGGACCCGGATTCAGGCCGGCAGAGTGCCTTCTCTGGGTGTGGAAGTTAGAGAACAGGGATAATGTCATAGGAAGGACTTTTGTTCCAGGTTTAATTTGCTTTATTTTAGAATAATTATGTAATATGTTTGCAGCACTCAAATATAATTGAAAATAATTCATGGACATTATATATTGACATAGTCAGGTATTTCCATGTTTCTTATAATAAGAAATAATGTATTATAGAAATGACTATGAATAAGACTTTAAGAATTAAGTATTTTTTCTCGCCCTAAGAAAAGTAAGGTGCCTAGAGTCATACATCAGGAAAGTTGCAATTAAATAGTTTAATAGACATAATTTTGAGTAAAATAAATATCTCCTTCCTGCTCTAATTTTATAAAGCAGCTAGAATGGGTTTTTAAAAACATACCCCTGATTTAATGTTTTTACTCTCCAATGACTTCCCATTGTGCTTAAAAGCAAAATTCTTTAATAACCTACAAGGCTTTTCATAATCTTGCTCCTCTTATCTTCCCAACATTATTTCAAGCCATTTCCCAGCCCCTCACCTTGCCCTGGCCCACTGGCCTTCTCTCAGGTCCTTTAATACAGAAGCCCTTTTCTACCTCAAGGCAGTTCTGCATGTACATGTATGGTCCTCTTATGGAAAGGACTTTTGCTCTGAATGAAGCTGTCTAGGTCCTATGAAGTCCTCTCTAGCCTTTAACTTGTGGATAGCATTGTGGGTAACATCTAGTATTTCTAATTTTTGGTAAGAATCCCTGCCTCTGTCCCAGGCAGGGCTCCATCCTGGTCCCTAGAGCAGAAGTGATTCAGGACCAAAATAAACAATACATAATGTTGTTCTGGCCTCAGTAATTGGTGGCAGGGTTGAGCATGTGATCTGGTTGTAAACTAATGAGAGCATCTTATTTCTCTGGCCATAGCAGTTGGTTCAAGAATGGGTATATGGCCCAATGAGAGCTGTACTCTCAATAAAATACATAATGAGACTTTTGAGAATGTTAGGGCAGAGACAGGTTTATTCTTTCCACTGCATTGGAAGTGTATAGATAGAACTGCTATGGCTACTTTGAGCCAATAGGGACTGACGTGTCTGAGATCCTGCCAATAGAGAGCTGACCTGCTAGAGAGAAACCAAGTCCTAAAAATATCCTTTGAGCCCTTATTTTATTTAATGAGCCAATAAATTCCTGTTTTATTTGTGTTTTTTCAGTTGATTTGAATTTTCTGCCTCTTGCAACCTAGACAATTCTTAATGGTAGAGGAAGCTACATCTTTGTGCATCACCACTCCCTACTTCCTGCCGTGCCTTCCTGCTTCTTCCCTTTTCCCTTGATTGCTGGAAGTGGCACAGGATAGCTTTATGAATTCGTTTGCTGCAGAGCAGTTTCTGTGCCTGGTGCATAGAGAAATGAAGTGGCATGTCACAAAACATTGTGAAGGAATCACTCCAGCGCCTCCTGGTCAGTGGCTCTTTGCATTCCAGAACCCAATTGCATGATGATATAAGATGAATGGAGACTAGAGACAGAAGATAAACTAGAGCCCAAGGAACCAGTAAATAACTATTGTAGAAATGAGGGAACGTTGGAAATCATTACTGAAGACTGACTACGGTCCACAAATATGATTTCATTTAATCTCCCCGGTCACTTTGTCTTTATCCACACTTTGCAAATGAGACTCTGAGGGTTAACTACTTTGTCTAAAGGTCAAAACTTCATTTAATTCAGATATGCCAGTCTTATGTGCCTGGCTTTCTCACAAGGCCACCATGTATAAGCTCGGTAGAGGGGAACTAGGTTAGGCTGATAGGTGGTGATTAGGTGGTCCTGAGAGGGGTGATGGGAAGTAAAGAATATCATAGCTGTTTCAAAGAAATCGTGTCTCCCCAGATTTTGAACTCAATATAGTTTAGCTTTCCATGTTCATACCACATGGTTTGGGTGCCACACCCCAGGCTTTAGAGTAGGAAAATGTCTGGATTTCCATCTTTGCCACCCCTTATATCAGTGACTTTGGGGGAAATTCTCTAACCCTGAGTCTGTTTCCCCATATGTCAGCTGTCTGCCCCTCAGTATGGCAAGGGTTGGAGATAATACTTACACAGCTCAAATACCGTGGGCATCACAAGAAGGTATTTACTACATGAAACTATCTTATTATTATATAACCCAGAAAATTATTCATGCTTAAATATGTTTTCCTTTGAGTATATTTCAAATGTTTCTCTTTATTACTCTGATCTGCCTGAGATCACCAGCCCTGTTTTTGTGGGGCTAGTTATCTTTGAGGAATCAGAGAAAGTACCTTCAAAATGTTGACAAAGGAAAGGTCAGAGATAGCATGTGAGGAATTTCAAAGATAATCCTGTCCTTCCCTTTCCTCTGCCAGACTCGGTTTTCAGCTGGTTCAGAGCAATTTATATCTCTGCTTCAGTTAAAGTATGTGGCATCATTTAGACACTGCAAATATAATACCAATTTTACTGCAGCCTAATTGTAGAGTGACAAGAGATAAATCTGGAAGATGCATATAGGATGAAATGGCCAAGTGTGCTTCACTTATAAGAATCACACATAGAGGAACATTATGTAGGAAGTGAGGAATAGCTGGAGTTGTAATTCATGCAGATGCATATGTAAATAATACTGGGTACTCCTAGGACATCTGAAACGTAATCAGTTGCCCATTAACGTATTGTAGGATAAATGTAGATCTGTAATTATTGTATGCTGCTAAAAGCACCTTTATTTTCATTTTAAAATTCTGGTTAAATGATCTGTGGTATATCTTTGGAGACTTTGTCAACCTTTTGAATTGAGAATATGTATATATAGGAAATACTGATTCAGATAAATAAAAGTGCGATATTCTAAGCTGTTAATGGAGCTTGAAAAAAAACTACAAAGTAACCCCAGCTTAAAATCAAGAGACCATGATTAAATTAATATTAAAAAAGGAAAAGATCACAATGAAACAAAAATCCTATACATTAGAAGGTTTATTTTTAAATAGCTCTAAATTTCAAACCTGAAACACAGAACATCATGATCGTCAACCAACATTTATAGTAGGTATGTTGAACTTTGAATAATTGAATCGCACATTTTAAAAATAATCTGTCTTTTATGACAGAAATCAGGCAGTTCCTGGCATAATTTGACAGGAACGTTCTGCCTTTTCCCTGTCAGCACGGTGTGAGGCAATGCAATTAAAATCTAACTGTGATTTGTTTTGACTGGTGAGATTTTTCTCTTTTCTTTCTAATGTAGAATACATATTTATTCACATGGTAACCTTTAGTAAAGCAACATAATATTCATTTTAAGTAATTTTATGTTATTAGTGTCAATGGAGATCCCCTTTGAGGAGTCAACCCTGACTTTAGAGGTACAATGACACCTAATATTCTGCCTGCTACTTCCTCTTGCTCTCTGAAGCAACTTGAATGTTTCCTGTCCCAAACCGTCCAGACTACTAATGCCCCTTCCTGGCAGCAGCGTGGCCTTGGCTTCCTACCTCTCTCTCTTTGAGGCCAGCTCAGCATCTTTATTCTGTGGTTCCCTGATATGTTAGCCCCAGACAGTATCTTTCTTTGATATTGATGTGTATTCTGCAATCATGAACCATACTGCTGCATCCCAGCTACGTACATACATATTTCCTTCTTTTATTTTCCAATTGTCGCACAGTAATATTAAGACTCTCCTCTCTCTTCTTTCATCCTTTCTTTTCACGGTTGGTTCAGAATCACCCCAAAGGGAAACTTCTATGCAAGAAAAGGAAGATCAATTAGATACAAAAGTAAAAATTTATGGAATAGCAATATTTAAGCTTTCAAAATTAACACACATTTACCTTTAGAATCTTCCTAAGTCTGTATGTCTTTATATCTTCCTCTTCTAAAATTTCTTTTCCTTTAGGTCAGAATTCTCTTGTGGTTTTCATTTGTATATTTCTTATGAGTAGAATTAAGCTTTCTTTTTTCATATGGTTAAGTCATTTGACTTTCTTTTCTGGGGTCTCTCTGTCATCCTTTGCTCATTATACGTTAACGGTTTTTTCCCCACTGATTGCTAGGAGTACATGTATTAATAGTTTAGCTCTTTATCACAAATATTTTGGTAAGATATTTTTCCCATTTGTCTTTGTCTTTTGGTTTTATGATTTTTTTTTCCTCTGCAGAAGTTTCTTTTTATTTCATGGAGTAAGTTTTTCTTTTTTAAAATAGTTTATTGTCAAATTGGTTTCCATATAACACCTACTGCTCTTCTGAACAAGTGCCCTCCTCCATCACCACCACCTCTTTTCCTCCATTCCCCTTCCCCTTCAACCCTCAGTTCATTTTAAGTATTCAATAGTCTCTCAAGTTTTGCGTCCCTCTCTCTCCCCAACTCTCTTTCCCTCTTCCCCTCCCCCTGGTCCTCCATTAGGTTTTTCCTGTTCTCCTGTTAGACCTATGAGTGCAAACATATGGTATCTGTCCTTCTCCTGACTTATTTTGCTTAGCATGACACCCTCGAGGTCCATCTACTTTGCCACATGGCCTGATTTCATTCTTTCTCATTGCCATGTAGTACTCCATTGTGTATATATACCACATCTTCTTGATCCACTCATCAGCTGATGGACATTTAGGCTGTTTCCATGATTTGGCTATTGTTGACAGTGCTGCTATGAACATTGGGGTACATGTGCCCCTATGCATCAGCACTTCTGTATCCCTTGGGTAGATCCCCAGCAGTGCTATTGCTGGGTCATAAGGGAGTTCTACTGATAGTTTTTTGAGGAACCTCCACACTGTTTTCCAGAGCAGCTGCACCAGTTTACATTCCCACCAACAGTGCAGGAGGGTGCTTGGCTCTCCACACCCTCGGCAGCATCTGTAGTCTCTTGATTTGTTCATTTTAGCCACTCTGACCGGTGTGAGGTGGTATCTCAGTGTGGTTTTGATTTGTATTTCCCTGATGATGAGTGAAAAAATTGATCTTTCAGTGTGCTCAAGTCCTTTCTGTATCCTTTGCCTTCAAGTTCTCTTCATATGGGTCTTGCATTTTTCCGTTTAAGCCTATGGCTAGATATTTACGTTTGTGTTGCTATTAGCATTTTCTTTCATTGTATTTTGTGACTGTTGTCCTGTAAGAGCTATAGATGGCCATTTAATATTTGTCTTAAAGAATTTTCTTGTTTGCAGTAATGTTTTAACCTAAACACGATTCTTGGATTTTTTTTCCTAAAAAATACCATGTGATCTAAAAATAATATGTTTAACTTCTTTCCAAAGTTTATAATTCTCTCCTATATAACTGCACTGACCTCCAAGACTGTGTATTGTGCAATTGTACCTCAAGTATAATATTAAATAAAGGTGCCAATAGAGGACATCTGTGACTTTGTTTCTGAGTATAAAGAGAATGATTTTAGTGCTGTGGTTTTCAATCGTGACTGCACATCAGAATCATATGGGAGTTTAGAAAGTCTCAGCGTTCAGGCCTCACCCCAGACTGATTTCTCAAAATCACTGGCAGGCAGGACCCACGTACTTTCTTTTAGGCTGAAGTAGATACATTTTACCTTGTTACCTACATATTTTAATTTTGTAATTTTTAATTAGAGTGTTTAAATTTTGTTGAATATGTATTTTCTCTGTAGAACTACTAGAATGAATTATAAGTCCATTACTACTATATTCATGAATTTTATTAGTGGATTTCCTATATTGAACTATCTTTGCATTTCTTAAATAAAACTCATTAAGTATCCAAGTATTATTCTTTTAATGTTCTATTAAGATTGTATTGAAGATTTCTTGCCATGGATATTCATAAGTGAGATTGATAGACTGTTTATTTTGTGTGTGGGAAGTCATTGATAGGTTTGATATTGTCATACTCACAAAAAAACATCTGGAATTGAGGCACCTGGGGCTTAGTTGGTTAAGGATCTGACTTTTGATTTTGGCTCCAGCCATGATCTTACTGTTTGTGGGATCAAGCCCTGCATTGAGCTCTGTCTGCACTGATATCATGGAGCCTCCTTTGGATTTTCTCTCTCTGCCCCTCCCCTGCTCACGCTTGTGCGCCTGTGCGCGCATGTTCTCTCTCTCTCTCTCTCTCTCTCTCTCTCTCTCTCTCTCTCTCTCAAAAGAAATAAATAAACATTTAAAAAGATAATTAGAACTTTTCTGTGATTTAAAATAATTTCAACTGGTGTTGGAATGGATTTCTTTTTTAAAGTTTGGCTGAGTTTCCCTGAAAGCTTATGGGCCTCGTGCTTGCTGTGTGTGTAGTGGTGAGGACTGGGTAGGTAGCATTCTGACAGCTTTTACGTTCTCTTCAGTAGAGATCAGTTAATTTAGATTTTCTATTTCTTATTGGGTACATTTTGGTAAATTATATTTTCCTAAAAATTAGCCCTTTAATCCAGCCAGATTTTTAAATTCATTTTCAAAAGGTTGAATATTCATGGGGCAGCTGGGTGGCTCAGTTGATTGAGTGTCCGACTTCGGCTGAGGTCATGATCTTGCAGTTCAAGCATGAGTTCAGGCTCTGCACTGGGCTCCCTGCTGTTGGTGCAGAGCCAGTTTCGGATCCTCTGTCCCTCTGTCCCTCTGTTCCTCCCCAGCTTGTGCTCTTTGAAAAATAAATAAACACTAAACAAAAAAGGTTGAGTATTCTCTAAGATTCCTCTACTATTTCCCCTTGTTTTACTGTTGTTTCCATTTTCTGATTTCTTATTTTTGCAACTATAATTTTTATTTTGATTAGGGCAGGTGGCAATGTATCTATTTTAAAAAGCATTTTGTCTTTTAAAAATCAGCTTTTAGTGTTTATTAGTATTTCTTTTTATTGTTTCAAAATTCATTAATTTTTTTTTATCTTAAACTGCTTTTTTCCTTTGGTTTTTTTTTCCCTCATAATTTGAGTCATTCTTAATCTATTGATTTTTCTTCCTTTTTATTAAAGTATACAAGGTTGTCAGTTCTTCTCGGAGCCCTGTTTGACCCAATTACTGTAGATTCTGGGGAAAAATATTCTCATTATCATAGTTTTCTAAAAATTCTTCTGTTTGGATTTTTTACTTTTTAAACATTTTTTTCAATGTTTGTTTATTTTTGAGAGGGAGAGAGAGAGAGGGAGGCGTAGAGAGAGAGGGACAGAGAGGGAGACACAGAATCCCAAAGCAGGCTCCAGGCTCTGAGCTGTCAGTACAGGGCCCCACATGGGGCTTGAACTCTCCAACCATGAGATCATGACCTGGGCTGAAGTTGGAGGCTTAACTGACTGAGCCACACAGGCAACCCTGTTGTTTCTTTTTTGACTTGAGAGTTGATTGACAGAGTTTAAAATTTTTCAGGTAGAAATAACTTTTTCTTTTCCAATTTAGAAAAAAAAAAGTATAGTATATTGCATAATGGTCAAAGCATGTTTTCTGTACATTTTCTATTTTTTGGAAAATTTGTAGGCTTTCTTTGTGGCTGAAAATATATTCACATATAAGAGGATATTCCATGGATAGTTGAAAATAAGATGTAGTTGATTTTCAGGGTACAGAATTTGACACAGACTACTTATATCTACTTTATTAATTGTGTTAATTAGGTCTTTGGGTTTTTTTCTTTTTATCTTAGTATGTCATAAATTGAGAAACTTTAAAATCTTCTATCTTCTACTACTAGTATGTTTCTGAATATTTATAAATACTACCTCTATTAAATACATTTTCTCTTCATTGTGAATTAAACACCTTGTGAGCATGCCCTTTTACCATGTTTAATGCTTTGCATCCTGACTTCTACCTTGTCTGATAATGAGATCAAGTCCCGTATTCTTTGTTTGAATTTGCCCAATATACTTTTACCTCTTCTTTTGTTTTTAACCGTCTTGAATCAGTGTTTCAAGGTTCCTGACAGAGCCTGGAGTTGGGTTTTGTTTTGTGATCCGATCTGAGGCTTTTTAAAAAATAAGAGTGAAGTTCATTTACATTAATTGGTATGACAGATGGTTTTGGTGTTACTGTGGTCATATTATTTTGTTTTGTTGTTTATATGGATCAAATTGTTCACCTAGTACTATATTTGCTTTGCTGTATGTGTGGTTAGTTTTTCTAATATATAGAAAAATTGTGGTTTTATTCTGATAGTTATCCTCAGAATCTTATATAATATCCTTATTTCCATAATTCAGTGCTTCTCCACCTAGTTCACATCGTGGTACACCTAGAATATGATGCTGCATGCCACCTTTGGGTTAATGGACGAGACACCTCTATAGGACTGCTCTGTGGTGGGATCTTCCCCTGCCTCCAGCTCTGCAGCTCACCTGAGCATTGTCAGTGCACCTGTTAATAAGCTTTACTATTTCTTGATATCAGAAGGGTAAAATCAGCTCCTTCCTTGCTTTCCCTCTTTACCTCCCTATTTAGTTTTCCTTGTGTTTACCTTTGTACTGCCCTATGTGCTTACATTTCTATTACTGATTTGTCAGCTCTTACTAATAGCCTTTGACTCTGTCCTTACAGGTTCAGTAATCAAGATTTTTTTACTTCTTACCTTCTACCCACTGTTAGCTCCCGTTTTGTTTTTGTTTTTGTTTTTGTTTTTGTTTTTGTTTTTGTTTTTGTTTTTGTTTTTGTTTTTGTTTTTGTTTTTGTGGTGGGCTGTATGTTTTGTCCTTTACTGGGACATAGATTTTCTGTGACCCTCATTTCCATGTTTGCTGTAATCTTTGCTTTGGTTTTGTTATTTGTAGTATGAATTTGTTTTTCTCATCTTCTGCTTCTTTCATTTTTATATCTAGTTTAAAAACCACTTCCTCCACTTCCACATTATTTGTTTTCTTACTCCTTCCTTCTATATCCATTAGGGCCTCGCCACCCAAAGTGAGTTTCTGTGCTCATTTTTTGCAAATAAAGGATGTACTATTACTCCTGAGTGTAAGTCCGTCTCCCCAAGGAAGAGTGCTTTTGCTGACATTTTCTGAGATCATCTGTGCCTGGACCTTCTGGTCACTCTCCATGCTTCTTTGTTTCTAAGAGACTTTGTTTTGGGCAATCCCCAGACATATTTTGGAGGCTGCTGATTACATCTGTCTCTCTTATATGTGCAAATGGAGCTTTCAGGTTTTGTTGTTGGTGTTTCTTTTTGATTTTGGATGAGTTCCAGGAGAGATGGAAGAAATGCTGACCTACAGAGCCATATTCACACTAGAAGTGGAATATTTCTCTCAATTTCAAGAAAACTGCCTAATGTACTGCTCAGTTTCCTCATACAGATACAACTTTATCATCCCACTCATAAGCAGCTCTGTGTGTGCGTGTGTGTGTGTGTGTGTGTGTGTGTGTGTGTGTGTGTGTGTTTTAACCTAGCTGCAAAGGGAGTTGAAAAAAATGGTGTGAAGTTGAATTGAATTGGTATATGCTTTACTGGTCAATCAGGGTTTGGCCAGATGGTGGATTTTCAGACGTACCCATGAAGATATGGTAATAATCAGTAAACAGAAAATGAAACAATAGTTAAAAAAAAAAAAAGCCCCCAGAGAATCATAAGTAAGTGATGTTTTATTTGGAAGGCTTCCAGCCACATTGGAAGCATTTCCAATAATTAAAAAGTGTGGCTTCTCCATTCAGCATAGGATTTATCTTTTGCCTTTCCCTCCTTTACACCTAATGCTTTCCCACTTTGGCCTTCTTTTTACTATTGTGATAACTTTTTCAAGGTTCTCCCTCTAAATTTTCCATGCTGTATAATAGCTGGGCAGGGGGAGGAGTTATTTTTCTCAAAACCAGTCTTTGTTCATCTTTCTTCATACTTTTCTCATATCTTTCCCCTTCCAGTTTAATATTTTCCCTTTAGTATTTATCTGTCCTTAATCTCTGCTTAAATGCCCTATCTTAGCTTTTCTCTCTGGTTTCTTTTTCATTCATTATTCTCTCAAAATCTCACCATGCTCTTTCTTTTATTTTTTATTTTTAATTTATTTAAATAGTTTATTACCAAGTTGGTTTTCATATAACACCCAGTGCTCTTCCTTGCAAGTGCCCCCCTCCATGACAATCACCCCTTTTCCCTTCCCCCTCCCTCCTCAGCCCTGTTTGTTCTCAGCTTTCAAAAGTCTCTCATGATTTACCTCACTCCCTCTCCCCAACTCTTTTCCCCCCCTTTTCCCTTCCCATGGTCCCCTATTAGGTTTCTCCTGCTAGACCTATGAGTGAAAACATACGGTATCTGTCCTTCTCTGCCTGACTTATTTCGCTTAGCATGACACCCTCGAGGTCCATCCACTTTGCTACAGATGGCCAGATTTCATTCTTTCTCATTGCCATATAATCCTCCATTGTGTATATAAACCACATCTTCTTGATCCATTCATCAGGTAATGGACATTTAGGGTCTTTCCATGATTTGGCTATCGTTGAAAGTGCTGCTATGAACATTGGGGTACATGTGCCCCTGTGCATCAGCACTTCTGTATCCCTTGGGTAAATCCCTAGCAGTGCTATTGCTGGGTCATAGGGGAGTTCTACGGATAGTTTTTTGAGGAACCTCCACACTGTTTTCCAGAGCGGCTGCACCAGTTTACATTCCCACCAACAGTGCAGGAGGGTGTTCGGCTCTCCACACCCTCGCCAGCATCTGTAGTCTTTTGATTTGTTCATTTTAGCCACTCTGACCTCACCATGCTCTTTCTAGCCACATCAAATATGTATCCAGATTTTCTGTTCAAATTTCTCTCCTGTGGATTACATTTACTAGGAATTGTCTTAGTCTACTTGGGTTGCTTTAACAAAATACCACAGGCTTGTGGCTTAAACAACAGAAATTTATTTTTCATAGTTTTGGAGTCTGGGAAGTCTAAGATCAAGGTGCTGGCTGATTTGCTTCCTTGTAAGGACTTTCTTCCTGGCTTGCAGATGGAGATCTTCTCAACATATCTTAACATGGCAAAGGGAGGGGGTTCTAGTGTCTCTACCTTTTCTTATAAGGGCACTAGCTCTACTGGATTAGGGCCCCACCCTTATAACTTCATTTAACCTTTGTCACCTCTTCACAGGCCTTGTCTCCAAGTGAAGTCATATTGAGGGTTAGAGCTTCAACATATGAATGGGGGTGGGATTCATAATCTCCATAGTAGGACAGTATGTGTTTATTGATATATTCTTATTTGGCAAGGAGGTGCTATTTTCTTCTGTACCATTATACAGCTTTCCTCATTGTTACACAATAACATGGTGCTTTCCATGGGGTAATAAAATTCTTTTTAAATTGTGGTAGAAAATACATAAAATACATAATCATTTCTAAGTGTATGATTCAATAGTGTTGAGTATATACAGATTATTTTTTACAAGCCAAGGATAGATCTGTTTTTTCTTAACCAGCATTTAAAATTCTATGTTGATAATATTTTTTGAACATTTACTTCTTGCTAGAAATAGTATTGAGTGGCTTACATGGATTATTTCATTTAATACTCATAATAATTCCATAAGTTAGAAACTATTATTTCATCTTGTTTAACAAGTAGAGACCCAAGTCTCAGCTAAATAACTAGTCTAAGGTTGCATAGCTAGTAAATAGTAGAGCTGGGATTCAGTGTGTTTAAACTGAATCCAAACTGACTGTGGAACTAATCTCCTTCACCACTCTTCTGCACCATATTTTTATTCTGTTTTTAAAAATACAATATGCTAATATGGATAAGATATTTACTATATGTTCCAGTGTTGATGTAAAATGGATCTGTTACAGATTTATGTTTTCAGTGATAGAGGAATCATCTAAGCAATTAATAAAAAACTGACATGAAAAGACATTTACCTAACTTCTGCAGAACTTGTTTTTCTAAGGCAAATGGGCATAGAATGACATTTCTCACCTTTGGCACTATTGACATTTTGTGCTGGGGAATTGTTTGGGGGAGGGGCGTTATCCTGTGCATTGTAGGATGTTTACTAGTATCCTTGGACTCTACTCACAAGGTGACAGCAGTACTACTCTTAGTCCTATTAAAAACAAAAACAAAACAAAACAAAAGAAACCCTTTAGACATGGCCAGAGGTCCCGTAGGTGGAAGATCTCCCACAGCTGAGAACTATAGGCTAGAATGCAAAAATATTCCATTACAGTTGACCCTTGAACAACACAAAGGTTAGGGGAACTGATCTCCCATTTAGTCAAAAATCCATGTATAAATTTTGACTCCCTCAAAATTTAACCCCTGATAGCCTACTGTTGACTAGAGACCTTACCAATAACATGAACAGTTGATTAATGCGTATCTTGTATGTATAGTATATACTGTATCCTTAAAATAAGCTTGAGAAAAGAAAATGTTTAAAAAATCATAAGGAAGAGAAAATACATACACAGTACTACATTGTATTTACTGAAACTAATCCACATATAAGTGAATCCACAAGTTCAATCCCATGTTAAGGGTCAACTGTATTTAGACCCTAAACCAAATAGTCATCTGGATATCTTATGTATTAAAAAAAATCTATATTGAATGCATGCTATGTTCCAAGTACCATTTTCCAAGGGCTTTACAGGTATTAACTAAATTATTACCCTCAAATTATAAGGTACATACCTATTATGTATACAAATTATAATCCCTTAACCTTATAAGGTAGATAAAATCTAGTAGATACATATGTTAGGGGAAATACAAACCCTGACAGTCTGATGGGTAAGACCCCATTCTGACCCACAACACTTAACCTCCTCTTTGGCTATGCTAGCGACTTCCAATTGCCATTCTTGATAAAGTTTTCAATATTATATGACTATTGAGAAAAGTAATGGAAAACATGAAATAATTTTCCCCCTCATAGGAACAGGATGTATACCTGATTTAATTGAAAAGGATATAAATGCAGTAAGTGATTACTTTGGCTGTTTTGGCCTCTGAATGTTCCTTTTTGGCCGTTGCCTAAGAACTGCTCATGGTTCTAGATTGTTCATCCTCCCAGAACAATGAGTAGAAGGAAGTAGTGTTCAGGTTTCTGTTGGTAGAGTACTTATATATGTCCATTCCCAGTTGGAGCTTCAAGATAATTTTCCCCCAGATGCAGTTTTATAGTTTGTGCAACCAGGAGATTGTCAATCAAATGTCAGCCTCTCATTGCCTGTTGGGTTATCAAAGCAAGCAGTTCAGACACGTCTTCATTTGATAGAAAGTGACAAGGAAGTGAAGTATCAGATGATCTATATTAAACTTAAACATTTTTTTCACACTAAGGTTTTTATTTGTGTTTATCTATTTTAAGATAGAGAATGTGTGTGTACATGTGTGGGAGTGAGCAGGGGAGGGGCAGAGAGAACGAGAGAGACTCCAGAGCAGGCTTCGAGCTGTCAGCACAGAGCCCAATGCAGGTCTCGGACCGATGACCTGTGAGATCATGACCTGAGCTGAAATCAAGAGTTGGACACTTAACCAACTGAGACACCCAGGCGCCCACATAATGAAAAATTCTAAACAACTGCAAATATAGAGAGAATAGAATAATGAACCTGATTTACTCACCATGTATTTAATGCATAGTGTCATCTATACTTCTCCCAACCAGATTTTTTGGGAAACAAATCCCATCATATTATTTTACTTGTGCTTTCATTCTGTCTCTCTAAAAAGATAAAAAGCCATTTTGAATATAGCTACACAGAACCATGATTTCATCTAAACATATAAAAATAATTTGATATCAGATGTCTAGGCACTGATTATATTTTTTCTAATTGTCATAGAATTCTTTTTGTAGTGTTTAACTTGAATCTAAATAAGGTTCATGAATTGCTATTGGTTTGTTTTTAAATTTTCCTTCTTCTGATGATTTTTATTTTTATTTATTTATTTAAAAAAATTCTTAATGTTTATTTTTGAGAGAGAGACAGAGCATGAGTGGGAGTGGGACAGAGAGAGAGAGAGATACAGAATCTGAATCAGGCCCCAGGCTCTGAGCTGTCAGCACAGAGCTCAATGTGGGGCTCAAACCCATGAACGTGAAATCATGACATGAGCCAAAGTCAGCTGTTTAACTGACTGAGCCACCCAGGCACCCTGATGATTTTTTTTTGAGATAATATTACCTTCGAAGTCTTTTTCAATCCATAGATTCCCCATATTCTTGATTTTTTTCTTCTTAGAAATATGTTGTTTATGTTATAATGGGTTTATTATTTTAATGCTTTCATAAGTATTTAAAAAAATTCCCAGTTTTTATTTCTAATATGTTAAGTATCAATAGATATAAACCTGTACAAACAAAAGTTCTATGAGGTCCCCAGCAACTTTTTTTTTTTTTTGGTCACTTCAGCCATAAATACACTACCAAAAGTTTACACTTGATCTTAGCGAAAAGGCCAAGAAGCAATTCACTACCATCAGTTTTTTCTTTTTTTTGTTTTGTTTTTTGTTTTTTTTTTGTTTTGTTTTGTTTTGCAATTGGTTCTTCTTTATTTTTTTTTTAATATGGTTTATTGTCAAGTTGGTTTCCATATAAGGCCCAGTGCTCATCCCAACAAGTGCCCTCCTCCATGCCCATCACCCCCCTTTCCCTCTCCTTCAACCCCTATCAATTCTCAGTTTGTTCTCAGTATTTAAGAGTCTCTTATTGTTTGCCTCCCTCTCTCCCCATAACTATTCTTTCCCCTTCCCCTCCCCCATGGTCCTCTGTTAACTTTCTCCTGATCCACATATGAGTGAAAACATACAGTATCTGTCTTTCTCTGCCTGACTTATTTCATTTAGCATAATACCCTCTAGTTCCATCCATGTTGCTACAAATGGCCAGATTTCATTCTTTCTCATTGCCATGTAGTATTCCATTGTATATATAAACCACATCTTCTTAATCCATTCATTGGTTGTTGGACATTTAGGCTGTTTCCATGATTTGGCTATTGTTGAAAGTGCTGCTGTGAACCAACAGGTTAGATTAATTAACTGATGCACTCATGTGGTGTCACACTATACAGAAGTACTATTTTAAAATTAGTTAAAACAGTAGAATAGATGATTCCTAAGGTTCCGTCTAAACCTAAGATTCAACCAGTCTACACGAGGGATCCTAATAAATGTACCATTTTCCAGTAGACCTTCTCATCCTTAAGCCTTCTTTTTCTTGAAACCCTTTGAAGCCCCGTGGCCATGTTAGTGCCCTTCCCCTGACTGTGGTCTCCTAGAAGTACATACCTGTCTCACAGCAGCTTACTTCAGGCCAGGGAATATATTGAGAATTCCATCGAACCTTTGTAAAATGGCATCTGTTTTAATTTACCCACATTGATCTGTCTGATTTCCCAAACGTTAGTGACTTGAGTAGTACCATCACAAATTTTTTTTTTTTTTGCCTAAATGCGTAACACCTCTGCTACTATTTTTCTTTAAATTAACACATTTTTGTTTTGAATTTAAATACTCTCTTTTGCTTTATCACACAGTATTATCCATGGAATCATGGTATAAAGGTGCTAGTTATGCATTTTTTCACATAGTAAAATAAATGCATAACTAAATATCTTAAGTAAAAGGGGCCTTTATGAAAATTTAAAATACAAAGTAATCATTTGACAAAAATCTGCTTTTGTACCTCCAGCTCGTCTGTACAGAGCACTGTGGTGGCTTTTGCCGTGTGGTACATGCAGGGGTCCTTGCCCGTCTCCCCACCAGGGAGGGCTGGGGACTGGCTTTCATCTCTGTGTCACCAGGTTAGGAAGCCTGGTGCTTCGTGCATAATATGCTTTCAATAAATGTTTGATGAATGAATGTCTCTCTTACTATCACCATAGTGAAATACCATTAGCAAATATAAATCTTTGCTATTTTCTCTTTGATTACCAACTTCAGATAACTTCACTCAAACATGGAATCAAAATCCTCAGATCTCTATTTTCCTGTGAACTAGTGTTCAAATTCCATCTCCTTTAAGAATGGTTATTTTTGGCAATACTACCTTATAGGTAGTGGTATGTTCTTTGATCAGGAGGCACATAATTTCTGGTTAGTGGTTTAGATGACCATATATCTGACCCATTGATTCATGAGGGGTTACAAAACTGTGATAGTTTAATTCGATCATTTCTTTTTTGTTCTTTAGCTGGAATGTCTATAGAAAGATACTTCCCATTATCAACCATTGTGTTACCCTGAGGTATAGGTCATGCAGAAAACTTGGTTAAATGTTTCTTTTTTCTTTCCTCCTCCTCTTCTTCCCCCTCCTCCATTGACTCCTTAGCATCCTCCGAAGGAGTTTGAGTTGTATAGTTTTGTTTTGTTTTAGTTGTATTATGAATAAAAATCACATGTGAATAAATATATTTAATACTTTTAACCTAATGGAGTTATTATCTGCATGCTCACATTGTCCCAATTTTGGCCAGTGGGCCTCTTTTTGGTTTGGCTCCTGAGATTCTTTGGCATAATCCTGATAAATTTTGATAGTTTCCTTGCTGACTGGTTGACAAAATACTTTTAACTCATCTTGTACATATTCTGCCCAGACCTAGAATCAACCATTTCTTGAAAGAGAATTAGTTCCTTTTAGTGGGAAATGACTGAGAAACTGTAATCAGAGTGCTAGAGGCATTCATTGTTGCTCATCATTATTCTGAGGTCTTTTCAATGCTAGAGTTACTTTTAAAGATGGAATATACTCTTAAGTTCATAGGCATATTTCCTATTCAAATTTGAACTTTTAAGCCTACAGAGTCAATTCATCTTACATCTGTGTTCTTTAACCAATACTGAAAACTTTAGTTTTTTTTTAATTTTTTAAAAAATTTATTTATTTTGAGAGAGAAAGAAACATGAGCAGAGGAGGGGCAGAGAGAGAGGGAGAGACAGAATCCCAAGCAGGCCCTGCACTGTCAGCACAGAGTGCTACATGAGGCTCGATCTCATGAGCCAGGAGATCATGGCCTGAGCTGAGATTAAGAGTCAGACACTTAACTGACTGAGCCGCCCAGGAGCCTCTGAAAACCTTAGTTTTTAACAATAGTGGAATGATCACTCATTTTATTTCTCTCATAATACTACATAACTGTCTCATATTAACAATTTTGAGCCATCTTGTAAGATGGTGGGTGAAAAAGCTGAGAAGCCAGCTAAGGAGAAGGACCTGGAGCTAAACTGTCTGATGCTGGTGGCAGAGTTAAAAAGGGTAACTTAAGTCTAAAATACCAAAGAGGGGGAAGCCCCACCGCGGCTGAATCCCTGTCCTTGTTAGAGGAAGTGGCAGATATTCCCAGTTAACTCTGTATTCCAGAAAGGCCAGGTACCAGAGGAAGTATTCAGCAGCTAAATCCAGGGTTGAATGGAAAAAGTAGGAGAAGGTTCTTGCTACTGTCACAAAACCAGATGGTGGTGACAAGAATGCTGGTACCTGAGTGGTTAAACTTGACCAAATGCCTAGGTGTTATCCTACAGAAGACGTGCCTCGAAAGCTGTTGAGCCACAGCAAAAAACCTTTCAATCAAACATGTGAGAAAACGGTGAGCTGGTGTCACTCCTGGGACCATTTTGATCATCCTCACGGGCACCACAGAGACAAGAGGGTGGTTTTCCTGAAGCAACTGAGCAGTGGCTTGCCACTTGTGACTTCATCTCTGGCCCTCAATCAAGTTCATGTGCATAGAACACACCAGAAACTTGTGATTGCCACCTCCACCAAAATTGATGTCAGCAGTATGAAAATCCCAAAACATCTCATTGATGCTTGCTTCAAGAAGAAGAAGCTGTATGAAACCGGACACCAGGAAGGTGAAATCCTTGACATGGAGAAAGAGAAACATGCAATTACAGAGCAGAGCAAGGTTGATCAGAAAGCCGTGGACTCATAAACGCTACCAAAATTCAAAGCTTTCCTCAGCTCAGTGCCACCTCCACTCTGTTTTCTCTCACAAATGGAGTTCACTCATACTAATTGGAGTGTTCTCAATTTCATACAAAGGACCTAATTAAATAACTGATCCATTTCATAATAAAAATGAAACAATATTGACATTATTACTAGCAACATATTTACTAAAGACCGTATAGTTCCCCCTCATTTTTGTTGTTAGGTTATATCCCTTTAGGGATATGTAGTCAAATTGCTATATTGTAAAGTTATATAAAATAACTCCTTTGAGTTATTATGCTGAAAAGTTATGCTTCTTGGGGATTGCGTTATTTAATTTTGTCTTATAATTATGTAAAATATTTACATGGTTCTAAGATTAAATCAACAAAACAAGTTATATTTCAAAGAGTCCTGGGTCTCTCCTGGTCCTCTAACCTATGCTCTTCCCTCTTCTATATGTAATCATTCTTTAAATGATTTATGATTTTTTAATATCAGCAAATATGCATTTGTTCTTAAACGGAAGCCACTGATAATACTTCTCATCTGTTTTTTTTTTTTTTTACTTAATAATATGTCTTGGAGATTTGTTCATAATAGTATATTGATATTCCCCATTCTGGTTTTGACTGCATAGCACTCCGTAGTTAATTCAACCAGTTTCTATTGATAGGCATTTGGGTTGTTTATGGTCTCTTACTCTTCCAAATAATGTTGCACTTAAGAATCTTATACATGCATCTTTTTATTATTTTTGTCAGGGTGGCCTTGAGCATATATCTTTTGTTTTTCTCAATGCATCTTTATTTAGGAATATTCTTTTTTTTATTTTTTTTAAATTTTTTATAATAGTTTATTGTCAAATTAGTTTCCATATAACACTGAGTGCTTTTCCCCACAAGTGCCCCCCACCATGACCATCACCCCCTCCCCCTCCCCCCTCAGTCCATGGTTCGTCTCCAGTATTCAGTAGTCTCCCTTGATCCGTGTCCCTCACTCATCCCCGCTCTCTTTCCCCCTTTCTCTCCCCATGGTCCCCTGCCAAGCCTGTCCTGTTAGACCTATGAATGCAAACATATGGTATCTATCCTTCTCTGCCTGACTTATTTCGCTTAGCATGACACCCTCAAGGTCCATCCACTTTCCTACAAATGGCCATATATCATTCTTTCTCATTGCCATATAGTACTCCATTGTATATATATACCACATCTTCTTGATCCATTCATCAGTTGATGGACATT
>PISW01013300.1:0-27090 GCA_004023785.1 Mungos mungo
TAAATGAGACTGGTTGTTGGGAGAAAAATGGCTTTGGGACAAAGTTTAAAGGCAAAAGAAAGTTGTAGAAGGTTCATGAAGGGAAATCTTTGAAAAGGAATTTTATGTGTGCTCAAGATAACTAATGTTGAGATGAATGGAATTTTAAAAGTACACTGGTATAAGGTTGAAACTGTGCTTTTCTCTTTGTTAAAAAAAATTTTCTTAGATTGTTGATCTGCTCTTGATAAGACAATGTAAACAAAGGTGTTTTTTTTTTCTTTTGTCTGTCAAGGAAACCAAAGCTTTAGGTTTCATCTTTATCAGGTCTTTGCTTAGTTAAAACTTCTCAATGTTAAAGGATCTAGGTTTTGCTAACAACTATATAATGTTATACATTCGCCTTTAGGATCTTTTATTGCCACTTTGGTTGAATAAATAAAGTTTTAAGATTTGTAATGATCTGTAATCCTATTTAGGATGTGCTTTATAACTTCCTAAGATTTTAACAAAAGTCCCAGGATTTAAATGGTAAAAAAAAAAAAAAAGTCTTTTGACCAATTAGGCCCTTTTATTTAGGATGCAAAGTTACTTGGAAAAGCACTGTCATACAATGGTAAACCTTAGGTTGTATTGCATGGGTAAATGCTGCAACTGCCGAAATAACTATGCAATTCCTAAAGTTTTAATGTTTTGGTATAAGGTCATTACTTAATATACTGATTACTTGAAGTATTATGTTTCACAGAAATAACTAAATTTCTTTGTCAATTGCATCAAAGTGAACTCTCATCTGATCTTTAACACTGTCCATTTCAGAGATTTTGTCATTTATAATTGTTCTTATTCTCTCACAAAACGTGTCTCTTCTTCAAAGAGATTTATAAAAAGGACTTCTGGGGGGCGCCTGGGTGGCTCAGTTGGTTAAGCAGCTGACTTCGGCTCAGGTCACGATCCCATGGCTCATGGGTTCGAGCCCCACATCAGGGCTCTGAGCTGACAGCTCAGAGCCTGGAGCCTGCTTCAGATTCTGTGTCTTCCTCTCTCTCTGACCGTCTCCTGCTCATTCTCTGTTTCTCTCTCCATCTCAATAATAAAATAAAACATTAAAAAATTTTTTAAAAAAAGGACTTCTGGGACAAATACAGGTATTTGACATCTTTAAGATTCATACTAAAATGGGTAAGAATTTCTAGAGCTAAAAAGCTGCATTCAAACTGAACAAGAATTAGGAACATGGGACTAAAGGAACTGAAGAAGATTATACTTTTGTGACTCTTGTTGGAAATATTACTGGATCTCTAATGTTTGTTTATCCAGATTAAGGAAACTTTCTTGTAAGATATCTATGATATACAGAAATGTCATAAAGTATTCGTTTGTAAACTGAAGCATTTATCTATTCTCTCCACCTGAACCCTCTGAAATTAAAAAACTCCCAGTAAGTATTCTTTCTTTCATGGCAATTACAATTATTTATGTAAGTTCGATAAGAATCTGTTCATCTTGTAACAGGTCAGCACTAGAAATACTGGTTATTTAACCAAGGTTTTGACTGGAATGTCATATTTGAGAGTGACATGCATAGACTTAAATATGAGCAGACAGCTTTAAGGAACTAAGGTTGACTTTATGAAACATGGAGCCATAAAGGCCCTTGGAAATGTTGGCCGGACACCTCGCTTACAGAGTTCCCAGCAGCCTCCCCAGGTGAGTAAAGAAGGTCATTTCCTGGCAGGCGCAGGAACCTCAGGATATCTTGGGGACCTCGTGAAGAGGAATTCATCCAATTCTACAGGTATTGCAGGCCTGATTGGAAGTACTTAGCTTGGCTTCTGGCATGGAGAGGCTACAGAAAGTCCAACCTAGAGATTCCTTATAAAAGGTCCTAGCAAGGTATGAACAATCACTATTCTTGCTGAGCTTATGTAAATAAGTAGGCCAGGGTTAAGACTGGACTTGTTCTACAAATGCATTGGTCTCGAATTGGCTATCTCTGGAAATGGGGGTTCTTTAGAGAGAAAAAACTATGTTTCAACAATGCACCGTTATGAATGTTAAATTCTAGTTCTGATTGTCTAAATGTTTGTTTGCCTGAAGTAGACAATTTGAGGTAACCTTCAGAAAAACTGTCACAGTATTTCATGTATACATAATCTTCTGTGCTTGTTACTCTGTGGGGATGACAGTAAGACCCCTTGGGCATATGATTAAACAACAGGAAAACAGGATGGATCTCTAAATACGCAAACCATATCCTCCCTAAACCTGATCTGACATTTACTAGAAACCCCCCTCCCCCATATAAACCCAGGATCTCTGGTTTATTCAGAGGATGGGGGTCACCCCTTTCAAAGACCTGGAGGTGGACTTCACAGATATATAACCAAAGGATTCAGCTCTTAAAAGTTTCAGACATCACCCATGGGCCCATCACTCTGGAGTTAAGTAGGCCAACTCAGAAGAACCATCAACCTGGTGAAGTGATCCAGATCAAGTCAACCAGCTTACACTGACCCCCAAAAAGACACTGACCCCTGAGATCTCTAGCCCTGCTCCAGCCACACCCCAGAGGCAGGCTGGTCTATGCAGGGCAGAAGCTTGGGGAATTACCAGTCTGATGAGACAAACTGTCCTTACTCTTTGCCACTGGATTGGCAAACGTTGCCCCAGAAAGCTGGGGAAACAGTGAAAAGTTCCTGTTTACACTCACCTTCCTCTTATGGATAGGATGTTCTGTTGGTATTGATTGCCTCTAATCTGGGCCCCATTTGTAAGAGCAGGGCACCTTCAGTGGAAGATTCTGAGGGGCTTAAAAACTTAACAGCCTCTTGGTCTGCTGGGTTGCCTGCCAGTAAGGTTGCTAATGCCATTTTGGGCAAGTGTTCGCACTAAAAGGTTAATGCTTAGATTAACCTTCAGCTTTAAGGTTCAGACTAAATGAGCAATGTTGCTACCTGTACTCCTAGGGGCAGAAATAGCCATGGGGATAGGGACTAGCATAAGAGGTACAGGCTCTTCTGTGCGACTAACAACTGGCTGACTCCCTAGTGTCCCTACAGAGCCAAAGAAGGTCCCTGACAGGAAATGCCCTCCAGAACAGACAGGAACTTGACCTCTTCTCTGCAGAGAAAAATGCTGCTACTTTGTAAACGAGTCAGGAAACTAAGAGGAAAAGGTCACACTTAATAAAGATGATGCCCTCTAATACAGACTAGATCTGTTTAAAACGGCATCAAAGGGGGGAATGAGAGGGAAAAATCTGTTATAAGATGGCCCAAAGGACTGATAAGGAAATAACCTGTCCCTGATCAAAGGCTCCCTCTTCTGGGTTCTTCTTCCCACACTGCTTGTCTCCTGCATTAATGAGGAATGGGGAAGTAACAGGCTATAAATTACTCCCTCTGCTGATGCTCTGGGCTCAGACTCCTGAAGAATGATCTCCTCTGAGCCCTCCAGTGTAAAATAAACCTTCTCCCTTCCAAGATTTCTGATGCCGCGTGGTTCTTCCACCGGGTGATCCAGACCAGATTCCGCAACTAGAGGCATCTTTTTAGAAGGTGAAGGTGGCTGGATGGAGTATGGGAAAGGGAGAAGGAACTAGAGAAAAGCGAGAGGAAGGACGTGGTCACCTCAAAACCCCCCCAGAGGGGCCAAGGCAGCGCCTCCAGAAAGGTGGTTCTCGATCTCCCCGACTAACTACTGCACCCCCCGCACCTGCCCGGGACCCGGTGTGGAGCATGGTGGGAGTGGGCCCGGGCCTTCCCCCAGGAGGGGGCGGGGCCGGTCCGCTCCCGGGTCCGCGCACCTTGCGGGCCGACGCCCCAGCACTCACCCGCGTCTACAACAGCTCAGGGGCGGGAAAGCGCAGCCGCGCACGGCTTTCCTCCCACGTTCGCGCGCCACACGGTTATGCTCCTGGTCGGGCTGCTCTAGATGCAGGCGGTGTCCTCTCGCTGGTTGCGCTAAAGGTGGGGAGGGCTAGGAAGTAAACGCCGCGACAGCGCGGGCAGCGGGGCGGGGCAAGCGAACCTACGACCGGGCGGAGCCGCCGGCCCGTGATGACGTCGGGAGAGGCGGCAGGCACGCGGCGCTCCTTTAGTCCCGCCTCCCGTAGAGTTCAGGGAAGCGCGTCTAGCCGGCGTGACCCGCACGCCTGCCTGTATCCAATGGGACGCCCCGGAGGCGTGCGTACGAGCCGCTGACACCTCCCACCTCCTCACCTTCGCGGCGTGGAAATCGCGAGAGTGAGGCAGAGCTTTGCTGTCTGCGGAGCTTGCGTCAGGGTTCTCGGTAATTTCTCTAAGGTGCACCTGCACCGTTGCGCCTTCGTATCGACGGGAGGGTACGCCAGCCAGTATCCCTGGACTGGAACCAAAGTGCAAGCCACTTAAATATTCCTCGAATTATGAGGGCAAGGATTTTCTCAGGTTATTGGAATGGCATCTGAAGCCCCACTGACTGGATCCAATCCTGTCTTCACCGCGTCCTTTGGTATGCTGGGAAAGTTACTTCACCTCGCTATGCCTCAGTTCCCTCCTTTGTAAAGTACAGAAAATATCACGGTAGGGCTAGGAGATTAAATGAGACAGTGTATATGGCTCCATTCGCAAAAAGACCAAGCACAGAATAAGCATTCATTAAATGTTGGCTGTTATTAGTCATCCCTGGATCACTGGCGCCTCGCTTAGTGCCAGCTCACCGTACACAATACATATTGGTGGCAATAATGAATGTTAGAGCTACAAATGAGGAGCCCAGGACCAGAAAGGAAAGGAACTTCCTAAAGGTCACACAGTAATTAATGTTGGAAGTGAGACGAGAATCCAGGTGTCCTAATTACAAGTACAGAACTCTGTTAGGCACGTGATCCTTTAAAACTCGTTTTTTTGTGGTAGCGAGGATTTTTTTTTTTTTTTTGGCTAAAAAACACCAGTAACCCCAAATATTTAAACTGACTAGGTTCCGTCCAGATAACATTGAGTGGTGACTTTCTTGGGTCTGAGCTCCGAAAGATAAAGGCTTTGAGTATCGACAGTGACCCAGTTTAAATAGACTGAAGGATTCCCGAAGCACCAAAACAATGAACAGATCGGTATTAGCCAACTACTATCCTGGCAGCACTATTCCTAAATTCTGGAGATACAGTGGTGAACAGAATTGGCCCCCTGCCTTCATGGGGCTCTTAGTCTAGCAGGGAAGAAAGACATTGAACATTCATTACAAATAATTATAGTGGTGGTACGTTCTCTGAAGGAATACAAAAACAAGTTTTAGAACTGGAAAGGAACTTTAGAGTATCTCCACCGTATTTTTTAAAATGCTCTATATTGTCCTTGTCACATATATAACTGAATATATGTACATAGATAGTTAAGTGAAATAAGTTGCGGAATAATGCGTATAGTATGATTATACTTTGGTGTAAACAAAATTTTATGTATGTGTGCATGATCTGTAGGAGCAGGGAGAGTTGTGGAAGAGCGGGCAGGCTGTTAATGAGATTACATCAGGAGGTTGAGGTGGAGGTGATTAGCTTTGTCTTTATATGTCCTCCTAGTGTGTTGTTTCACTGGTTATAACAAGCATTTGTTACTTTTGAATTTGAAGAACAGCAAATGAAGGGACCTTCAAAATGAGAGGGAGTAAAAGGAAAAGTTACCAATAAAATTACCTTTTTAAGGACAGATTGAAATGGCATTCAAAATTCAGTGACTGACAAAGTGACAATTTAAAATGCCACTTCTGGGACGCTGGGGTGGCTCAGTCGGTTAAGTGTTTGATTTCGGCTCAGGTCATTGTCCCAGGGATCATGGGATTGAGCCCTGTGCTGTCGCGTGGAGCCTGCTTGGGATCCTCTTTTTCCTGCTCACTCTGCTCTGCCCCTCTGCCCCCTCTCTCAAAGTGAATAAGTAAACGTTTAAAAAATGCCACTTCTTTCTAGTACAGGAAGGTATGCCAAACCAGAAGTACTGATAACAAGGGATGCTCTGAAGCAGAGTAAACCATGGGGTATTCAAAACCAACGGCACTATTAGTGAGAGGTTGTCCAAGAACCCCGTTCTCTACTTAAAGCAGAGCTGAAATATACTTATCATTTGAAGTGAAGGTAGTAAGATGATTGACTTGTGATCAGGTGATTACATTTTAAAAACGCCATTCCACAGTGTAGCCCTAATTTAAAAATACATGCAAATAGTATCTATTACAATTATGAATATTTATACTCTTGGCTCAGACAGCCCACTTCTTGTAATCTCTCTGCCCGAAATTAAAGCCTCAGAATGTAAAGCTAAATGTAGAAGGATAAATGCATTGTCTTATAATAGCAGAAGTGGGAAACATTCATCAACAAGAGAATGGTTTAGTTAATTATAAGGCATCCATGTAGTGGAATAGTTAGCATAATTGATAAACAGCTTATTTCACTTACCTACATTAAACACTTCACTAAAAACATTAACCTGCACCTTGTGCAAGTTGCTTTTGAATTTGGTTGCCTTCATGTATCCAGCACGTAAGGCAAGATGGCATTTAAAGCTGACAATACTGCATTTTTGATAAAGACCTCCTGTCAAGTGAGTCTGTGCATTATTCATCATGAGAAGTCATAAATTTCCTAGTAATTGGTGACTTACTTGCATGCATGTGAGCATTAAAATTTTCGAAATCTGGGTATGCCTGGGTGGCTCAGTCGGTTAAGTGTCCGACTCTTGATTTCTGTTCAGGTCATGATCTCATGGTTCGGGAGTTCAAGCCTCACATCAGGCTCTGTGTTGACAGTGCAGAGCCTGCTTGGGATTCTCTGTGTCCCTCTCTCCCTGTCCCTCTCCTGCTTGCTCTCTCTTTCTCACTCACTCATAAATAAATAAAACTTTAAAAATCAATCAATAAAATTTTCAAAGTCTGTTCAAAGGCCTTTGGGAAATTAATACTGCTTTCCACAACAGTTCACTGGAGTAGTAAATACTGAGGAAAACCTAAAGTAGATTGTTTTCTGCATAACATCTTTTTGGAGGGTTAAAAATGTCTTCTGTGTTTACCAAAATTAAGTACCTGTAATGTATGTACCTCTTCTGCCCAGAGTTTCACAACTTCATCCTCAATAAACAAATCCCTTGTCTGGGCAAATTCATTATTGTTTCTATTTGAATATGGTTTGGTCCCTAAATGAATCTCATTTGTGTTTTCAGGCATATTTATGCTTGTAATCTCATTTCCAAAATGTTTTTCCATTTGATGGCCATCTGAGTTTTCTTAAAAAAAAAAAAAAGAACGATTTGCCTGCCAGCAGATACATATTAAGTATTTACAGTATGTCAGTCACTGTGCTAGGTGTCTTTTAAAAACTTTTATTATGGGAAATTTCACACACACTCTGAAATAGAAGAGTTTAATGAAATCACATGTAGTTTTTTTTTTTAACATTTTGTTTTTAAGTAATCTCTACACCCAATATGGGGCTCAAGCTCAAAAGGAAGAGTTGTGTGCTCCACTGACTGAGCCAGCCAGGCACCCCTGAAATCGCATGTACTTTTAAGGAAGCTTCAACATCATGAGTTCAAAGCCAGTCTTGTTAAATCTATACCCCTTCTCCTTCCCTCCCTTCAAGATTGTTATGAAGGACCTTCAGGACATCATATAATATCATCCACAAACATTTCAGTGTGTATCTGTAAGAGGTAAGAGCTTCTTTTAAAATACCCCACAATACAACTAGACAACTAAAAAATTAATAAATCTTTAATGTAATAAAACATCTAATGTTCAAATTAATACATATATGCCCCTTGTGCTTATAAATGGTAGTTAGGTCTAAAGTAGGATTGTCAGATTTAGCAAATAAAAATGCAAGGCACCCTGTTAAAATTGAATTTCAGATGAACAATGGATACTTTTTGGTAAAAGTATGTCCCAAATACAATGCGTAGGATATCCCAAATATTGCATTGGATATGCTTACACTAAGAAAATGATTTACTGTTTAACTAAAATGTAATTTTAACTGGGCTTCCTGAATTTTATCAGGCAACCATAACCCTAATCTAAAAGCTTTGTTTGATTCAGGTTCAGTTTAGGGTGGAGTTGGGGGCAAAATGAATTTCAAGAGCTATGTAATGTCTGGTTGTCTCTGCGATGATAGATGCCTTGTTGCCTAGTGCCTAGATCTGCAATTAATTATGGTGATCTAATTTTCCGAGGCATTTTTTCTACTGTTTTTTATTTTTTACTTTCTTTCTTTCTTTTTTTTTTTTTTTTGCATAAGCTCTAATCCCAACCTGGGGCTTGAACTTATGACCCAGAGATCAAGAGTTGTGTGTTCCATCAACTGAGCCAGCCAAACGCCCCTCGTGTCATATTTGTAAGAGGGACTTTGGTGTGGTGATTAAGAGGTCAGGCCCGAATCAGGTGTAGGACAAAGACTTGGCTTGGGCTTTGGGTCAGCTGCTTTCTGGCTGTGTGACCTGGGGCAAGTTAGTTTGCTCCTCTCAGTCTTACTTCCTCATTTGTAAACCAAGGCTCATCATGGTACCTATGTCATAAGAGTTTGTGAGGATCAAATGAGTTAAGGTCTATGTAGGATTTAGAACAGGGTCCAGCACACAAAGTAGATGCTCAGAAAAGCTAGCTCTTATGAGACTCTTAAAGAGTTATGGACTTTAAAATTCAGCATTTTTTATATATTAGAAACTTTAAATCCTTGATTTAACAGTTAAGTTATATTTTCACATTAATAAAAACTGAAATTTATTGAGTGAATAGCATTTCATATTTGTCCAATGCTTTGCAGTTAACAAAGGCCTTCTTCACATGTATCCATTCGCATTTGATCCTCATAGCAGCCTTTTATTTATTTATTTAAAAAATTTTTAATGTTTCTTTTGATAGCACGAGCATGCATGAGTGGGGTAGGGGCAGAGAGAGAGAGAGAGAGGGAGACACAGAATCTGAAATAGGCTCCAGGCTTAGAGCTGTCAGCACAGAGCCTGATGCAGGGCTCAAACCCATGGACCACGAATGAGCCAAAGTCAGAAGCTTAACCGACTGACTGAGCCACCCAGGCACCCCTTCATAGCAGCCTTTTAGTTGGAAGGATTGGTGTTATCCATTTTCCATATTTGGGTTTACAAATATGATTTGCTTAATGTGTAACACAGCTAGAAAGTAATACAATAGAGCAGGGACTGAGTCATAGCCCAAGACCTTTTTGATAGGAAACGTTAAGTGAGTGAAATTGTGTGGTCCTCTCTCTGTGTAGCGCTTTCATTTTTTGCCTCTAGTGACATCTGCTATCTTGTTTTCCTTTTCAAAGTTTCATCTCTTTCTCAAACTACTCCCAAGGGTCTCTTTCTTTTCTTCCCGAATGTAGTTGTTCCCCAAGGTTCTATCCTTGGGCCATTTTTATTGCTGTATTCTCCCTCTGTGATATCTACTCAGTAGTTTCATTTATTCAAATAGCTTCATCATTTGCTTGGGGAAGATGATTTCTAAATCTGTATTCCTGGCCTTTACCTCTTCATTGAGTTTTGGACCCATCATTTCAATTGCCTGCTTGATATCTCCATATGGCTGTTTTAGACAGAATCTTACATTCAGTTGGTCTTTTTATCTAATCCTGATTTTAACCAATCAACTATAAATAAACAAGGGGACCATGAGGAAATTTGAATACTTACTGATGACATTAAGTATTTGATGGCATTAAAGGCCATTAAAAAAAGATCATTAAAATGATCATGTTTTTAAGTTAAGATAATTGTATGTGGCTATGTGAAGAGTATCTTTTAGAAACAGATACTGAAGTGTTTATGGATGGTATCATATTTCTGGGATTTACTTCAAAATAATCCAGTTGGGGAAAGGGGAAAGAAGGACTAGGTAAGGCTATTGATGAAACGAGATTGGCCATGAGTTGATGACCGTTGAGCTGGGTAATGAGTATATAGGGCTTTAATATCCTGTTCTCTCAGTTTTTCCCTATGCTTGAAAATTTGTATTATAAAACATTTTAAAGATTAAATAGGTCCAAAACCAAATTGATCAGCCTTGCCTCCGCATCCATCTCCTGACAGTCATTTTCCTATTAATGTCACTATCTTCCCAGTCACTTATTATGAAAACCTAAAGCTCTCTTGGTTTCCTCCTGCCTGACCTCTGTATCCAACCAATTGGTAAGTTAGGCTGAAACTCCCTTCACAGTGAATCCTGTTTCTATCCTCTTTTCCATTCAAACTGCTACCATTCTTCTAACTCCTTCATTCTTCTTACGTGAATTGGTGTCATAGCATAAATATGTTTCTCATTTTCAGTCCCTCCTCACTTGATATATGTAAAGCATCCAGCATAGTGCTTGGTACTTAGTCCCTTTTCTCTTTTTCGTGATTTGTGAATTCACCTTCCTTACTGCTGCCTGCTCAACCCTATGATGACGTCTCCCTTCCCTGAGAAGGCTGTTCCTCTCTCTCCTTCAGCATTGCTTTCTTGTCTATCCCACCTGGATCTTGCAACCTCGCTGCTGCCTCCACACCACCCCCAACTGCCATGCTTTGTGGAGGAAGCTTGTGTGTCTGCATGAAGACTGACTTCTCAGTTCCAAAGTTAGAAGAGCAGGATTTTTCCTAGCTGTAGGTGAGGGGGCCTTTACATACAGACAGAACAGGCATACTAAAATGTGCGTAAAAGAGAAGCAGGTCACAAAGCTGCCTCTTTTCTCCCCCGGCTCAGTGGAGAAGATAAGGGAGAATGTCTGGTTTAAAGGGATCAGCTTCTAGAGCCAGGCAGGGGCAAGAAAATGCCGATTGGAAAGAAGGAGCTGGGTGGAGATTATTCCAGCAAGCCGGGAGCTCCTTGAGGAGACACACCTTGCCTGGTCTGGCCAGCGGAGGAAGAGCACGGACTGCCTCCACTGGGTCTCAGAGGGGTCACCCTGGCAGTGTGGATCGGGTGAGGGTCATGTAACCCAGGCCTGGCCTAGGAAAATGACTGCAGAACTGTTATTTTTGGCAGCTTGGCTGGGTGTCATTCTGTCTGTTATGGAGAGCAGCCGGGCATTCAGGGGCTGGGCTGATCAAGCATAAAGAACTTTTATCCTTTAAAAAGAAAATGCTAGAAGTCAATCACATTCTTACATTTTAAGCATAACACTTGCAGCTAAAACCAAACTGCCGTATTATAATCAACATGCATTCGCTTATTTTATATTTAAGGCCCACAGGCTTCAACTAATTTAGGGGACCATCTGGTGAGGAAGAGAGAAAGTCTCATTACAAAGTGCTATTTGTTTGTAGGCTGGGGCCTCAGAAGGGTTTGTCCTGGGGATCTCAACAAATGTCCTGTGCCCGGGCCCGGTGCCCCCGACCCTACCACTTAGGTAGAAAGAACACAGCTTTGGAATCTGGTAAGATTCACTTCCTCCTCCAACCTTCACAGCCTGGGTACCTTGAGCCACAGGACTTCTGAAGTTTGAGTTCCCTCCGTTTCCCCATTTGTAAAATGGGAATTCACAGATACCCGAAGGTGTTGGGAAGATGGAAGGAAATCCAGTGTGACAGGCAGCCTAGAACTACTGCTTCCTTTCCCGTGGCCCATAACTTCATTCCCCATCTTATTCCCTCTGAGCCTTGCTCCTGCCTTCTTTGCCTCATACCCACTTCCACATGCGGAGACCCAGGCATGCTTTTAAACGGGTCCTTGAATAAAAGATAAAAAAAATAAAAAAGAATTTTGTTTGAATGCTGTCATTTGTTCACCTCCCCAGAAGGTAGAGAAGTGACCTGGATTCGGCCCTGGACACACACGGGTCAGAAGGCAGTTTTGCCCCTCGTGTGGTGTGCTGAGCAAACGTGTTCTCAGAGCCCTCCTGTCCTGTGGAGAGGATTAGCTCAGCACCTGGGAGAGAAGCTGGTTGCAGCTCAGGGGTCGGGGGAGTCTGGGAGCAGGTTGGTTAAAGATGAAGAGTCTGGGAATGGGGATGCTTTTAGATCCTAACTAGACAACTGCTGCTGAGGTGACAGCTTTATTTCAAGTGAGAATATGAATTTGGCTGTATTCCTAGTGAGAACCTAATGCTCCAAATCTCTAAATCAAGAAACAAAATTAAAAAGTGATGACTGAGGTTGGCAGAATGTAATTGCTGCAGCTGAGTAACGGATAGCTGCAACCTAAATGCATTGTTCTCTGTCCTTTGGTGCATATTTGAACATATCCAAAATTAGAAAGTTTTTGTTTCTGTGACAAGTGTGGGACAAGAGAGGTCACTTAAGAACTGGGAATTTTGACTGTCATGTCAGAAAAGCTAGTAGAAGATATTTGGACCAAAAGAATTCCCTAGAGGAGATGTGATTTCTATAATGCTTATCTAGTGAGCTGGATTTATTTGAAGGATTAAATAGCATGCAGACAAAGTATTGGGTGGATGTAACATGAATTGACCTCATGAAACTTTTGGTAAGATGTCCCAACCACTGTTTTTTAGGGAGCTGAGTCACAGTGACCCTCTTTCCTCTGAGTAGATATTGCCTTAGAAATAGGAAACAAAGGTAGAGATAAAAGAAGTTAGGGATGTTATTTTGACATTTCAAAAGCATGATTTCTTAGGGATGGGGAGTGGCTAGTTTTCAAAAGACAAATCTTTACAAAAGATCCAAAGGGAGGAATACACAGTGAAATCTCCAAATAGAAGGTTATATTGAAAGTGTTCTTGACAACAAAAAGCTTAGTTGATGGGAATGAACTATAAGGAAATCTCATGGACATGGCCATGGGCCCATTACTAAATACTAAAAACCATTTACATAGGTAATGTACACATGTGTTGGGCGCTAGAGTAGTTGCTGGGATTGATTGTGTTATTCAGGAGACCAGATCTTACCCTCTACCAGGACTGGCATTTTGGAAGGTACAGGCAGAGACTCTAAGGGACACCCATGATCCACCCTGTTGGGGCCACGGGCTGGGAGAGAGTGTAAAGCTAACATTGAATAGGGAAGAAAAATAGTTGGTCCTCAGAGGCTTTCCTTCCTCTTCCAGGGAAAGGGTTGATCAGCCTGCTGACAGTGAAAATGAGTCAAATGTCTCCTTGTCAAGAGGTTTTCCTTTCTAATGAAGGAAGGAAAATGAAAATAGCAAGTTCTCATCGTGGTGATGGTCACAGAACAACACATTTCAGGGGGTAAGGTACACTCCCGACAGGACCAGCTACATGATTTGCAGGACCCAGTGCAAAATGAAAATGTAGGGCCCCTTATTCATGAATTATTCAACATTTCAAAATAGTGACAGTAGAGTATAGTATTAAACTAAACATGGGCTCTTGTAAGCATGGGGCTCTGTGTGACAGCATAGGTTGTACGCCCATCAAGCTGACCTTACTCCTGCTGCTCAGGAGCAGTGATAGCAAACGTTCAGAAGACATTAATGGAAAACTATAAAGCAGAAAATCAACATCATCTAAAATCCCACCACCTGGAAACAACTGTTGTTTTCATTTTGGTATATATCTCAGAGATTTTTCTATATCTATATCTATGTCTATATCTGTGTATGTATATCCATATCTAATCTATACCATATCTATATATATCTGTATATAGACACATATCCATAGGATTTTTATACTATGGAAATGGTATATACATATACACACACACACATATATATATACATATATATATACCTTCTCTTCTGTAGCCTTTAAAATTTTTTTAAATGTTTGTTTATTTTTGAGAGAAGGAGAGAGACAGAGCACGGGCAGGGGAGGGGCAAGAGAGAGAGAGGGAGACGCAGAATCTGAAACAGGTTCCAGGCTCTGAGCTGTCAGCACAGAGCCCGATGTGGGGCTCAAACCCATGAACCGTGACATATTACCTGAGCAGAAGTCAGATGCTTAACCAACTGAGCCATCCAGGTGCCCCTCTAGTCTTTTTTAACACTTAACCACATTTGAGAGAGTTTTCCATGCAGTAAGTATAGCTCGTTTTGACCCTATTGTATAGAGGTTCCATTTAACCAAACCCTATTGTTGGATGTGTGAGAAGTCTTGAGTTCTTCATTATTACAAAGGATGCACATTGAATATCAGTAAAGCTGAGTGAGGATTGAATAAGTTAATCAATGCAAAGTACTTAGCAAAGAGTGAGCTCCTTATAAATGTTAGTGTTATTTTTATGTTGTCAAATAGCCGTGTATAAAGGTGAACTAATTTACATTCCCAACAACAAGGTGAGATGGCTTGGTTTCCCTAACTCCTTGCCAGTTTCAATTTTTGCCTTTTTTGTATTTCTTTCCTGGTGAATGGCCTATTCATGTTCTTTGATGATTATCTTCTTGGATTCCTCATGCTTTAAAAATTTTAGTTGATTTCTGTATTGGGCTATCATTCTTTTGTAATATGAATAACAAATAGTTTTTTCCCTAGTTAAAAAAATTTTTTTTAACGTTTTTTAATTTTATTTTTGAGAGAGACAGAGACAGAGTACAAGCTGGGGAGGAGCAGAGAGAGGGAGACACAGAATCCAAAGCAGGCTCCAGGCTCTGAGCTGCCAGCACAAAGCCGGATGCAGGGCTCAAACCCACAAACTGTGAGATCATGACCTGAGCTGAAGTTGGCTGCCTACCTGATTGAGCCACCCAGGCACCCCACCCTAGTTTTTTCTTTTAATTTTTAATGTTTTATTTTATTTTTGAGAGAACAAGAGACCGAGCACAAGCAGGGGAAGGGCAGGGAGAGAAAGGGAGACCCAGAACCCGAAGCAGGCTCCAGGCTCTGAGCTGTCAGCACAGAGCCCGATGCAGGGCTCAAACTCAAGAACTGCGAGATCATGACCGGAGCTAAGTCAGACACTTAACCAACTGAGCCATCCAGACGCCCCTCCTACTTTTCTTTAATGCTTGATTTGGTTTGCTTTAAGCTCACAGATATTTTTCAGTTTAATATAGTGAAATCTGTCCCATCTTTTCCTTAGGATTTCTGTCTTTCCTGTCCTCCTTTAGAAAGTCTTTTGCCACAGAACAGGTTTAGAATTCAGTGGTGGTGTAGCCTTTCCTGCCTTAGATTAGCTCCGTCAGGTTTCCTCTGAGGCTTCATTCTTCCCGGGTGTGGTTTTCCAAATTCTATCAATGGCGTTCACAATACTAGACTACTTTCAACATATATGGGGGGATGTCTAGGTGGCTCAGTTGGTTAAGTGTCTGACTTAGCTCAGGTCACAGGCTCAGGTCATGATCTCGTGGTTTGTGAGTTTGAGCCCTGCATTGGGCTCTTTGCTGTCAGCACAGAGCCTGCTTCAGATCCTTTGTCCCCCTCTTTCTCTGCCCCTCCTCTGCTCATGCTCTCTCTCACAAAAATAAACATTAAAAAATGTATATGGGAGGGGAATGCTTTTATTTAAATCTTAGGAGCACATGTACCCCAATGTTCATAGTGGCACTTTCTACAATAGCCAAATCCTGGAAATAGCCTAAATGTCTATCACCTGATGAGTGGATCAAGAAGATGTTATATATATATACAATGGAGTACTATATGGCAGTGAGGAAGAATGAAATCTGGCCATTTGTAGCAAAGTGGATGGACCTTGAGGGTGCATGCTAAGCGAAATAAGTCAGGCAGAGAAGGATAGACACCATATGTTTGCACTCAGAGGTCTACCAGGAGAGACCTGGCAGGGAACCATGGGGAGAGGAAGGGGGAAAGAGAGCGAGGGAGAGTGAGGGACACAGATCAAGGGAGACTACTGAATACTGAAAATGAACCATGGACTGAAGGGGGAGGGGGAGGGAGGGGGCGATGGTCATGATGGGGGGCACTTGTGGGGAGAAGCACTGGCTGTTATATGGAAACCAACTTGACAATAAACTATAAAAAATAAAAAAAGTAAATCTACTTGTGAAGACACAAGATATAGTAAAAATGAGTATTGTCTATCTTCTTCCAAGCCAGAAAGCACTTTTGCTCTTTTTATATTTTCTGCCTTTGTTCGCTTTCTAGGGAGAGTTCTGTCTTTACTGGAGCTATTCTTTTGGGGATCCAACCAAAGATAAATTGAATTTCAGATATATTTATTTGGGGTTAGAAGGATATATTTATGTGATTTGCTAACACTTCTGCATAGAGTTAAGTTATTGGTGACTGTACCAGTGTAGAAGTGATTTATGGCAACACTCTGAAAGCAGTAAGTCTAAAGGTTTTTTTTTTTAAGATTAGTCATTACACGAGTGCCTGGGTGGCTCAGCTGGCTGAGTGTCTGCCTTGGATTTGGCTCAGGTCATGGTCTCACGGTTTGTGGGACTGAGCCCAGGTATCTTTCAGGGTCTGAGCTGACAGTATGGAGCCTGCTTGGGATTGTCTCTTCTCTCTCTCTCTCTCCCTGCCCCTACCCCACACTCATATTCACACATCTCTCTCTCTCAAACATAAAAAAAGATTTAAAGAGATATGCAGGCAGGGGCGCCTGGGTGTCTCAGTAGGTTAAGTGTCCGACTTCGGCGCAGGTCATGATCTCACAGTTCATGGATTCGAGCCCTACATCAGTCTCTGTGCTGACAGCTCAGAGCCTGGAGCCTGTTTCAGATTCTGCGTCTCCTCTCTCTGCTCTTCCCTGCTCATGCTCTGTCTCTCTGTGTCTCACAAAAATAAATAAAATGTTAAAAATAACATTTATAATATTAATAAAATATATTTATAAAATATTCAGGCAAAGGATATAGAAAAGGTATCAAGGAGTTGTACCAGTTAATACAATGAAAAATATAATGTTTGTAGAAATTTTGTCATGTTTGTGGGTTTTGTCAGCTTTTAAAACTTGTAATTTCTTGTAATTTCATTTAATGTCTTATTCTAAATAAATGTTCAGGATTATACCTCATTTTACACTTTTTAAAAAACATGCTTAACACAAACGGCAAACGCTTCAGGCCCCACAAAGGCTGCATCTGCCACTGCCTGTGTAGTGACTATTGATGGTCATTTAGTTGGAGTGTTTCGTGTTACAGAGCAGGACTCTGGCCTGCCCAAGCTCGCACAGATAGCGGGAGAACACGATCCAACCCCGAGCCTGTCTGGCTTCAGGGCTTTCCCCCGCTACTTTCCAACACTGTCTTTTTTTTCTAAGTTTATTTGTTTTGACAGACAGAGACAGCGTGAGTAGGGGAGGGGCAGAGAGAAAGGCAAAGAGGGAGAATCCCAAACGGGTCCCAAGCCGCCAACACAGAGCCTGATGGGGCTTGAACTCATGAACTAGGAGATCATGACCTAAGCTGAAACCAAGAGTTGGACGGTTAACCGACTGAGCCCCCCACCCGGAGGCCACTGAAACTGCCTTCTTTTGGATGAAAATGTATAGTAATCAACCCAAATTATAGTAATAATGATAATCTTCTGGCCTCTTCTTCAGAGCCATACTCACAGTTTGCCCCTGAGGGCCCATTGCATTAACACTACAGCAATCCTGCCCTTCCCGGCTTTCACCAGTCCTGCTTTTGGCAACACTACTGCCGTTTTCAACTATTTTGTTGATGTCAAATGTGGTCGTCAGCACCTGAGCTGCCATGGTCCCTTCTTCAAGAAAGGTAGACCCCAGGGCATACACTGGGACCACGCCAGTTCTCAGCTCACTTCTCAGCTTGGAGGAGAACAGGGACCTCTGGGTCACACTCTTTCAACATTCTAGTATGAGTTTTTTTTTTAATGTTTATTGTTTTGAGAGAAAGAGAGAGAGAGAGAGAGGGGTGGGCAGAGAGGGTGCTGACAGTAGCAAGCCCGACGCAGAGCTTGAACTCAGAAACTGTGAGATCATGACCTGAGCCAAAGTCGGATGCTTAACCGACTGATGCACCCAGGTGCCCCTCCACTATGAGATTTTAAACTGCAGCCCTCATTAGGGCAGGCAGAGACCGAAATAAGCATTAAAACATTTTTTTAAACATTTATTTATTTTGGAGAGACAGATCATGAGCAGGGGAAGGGCAGAGAGAGAGAACACACAGAATTGGAAGCAGGCTCCAGGCTCCGAGCTGCCAGCCCAGAGCCTGATGCGGGGCTCAAACCCACGAACTGTGAGATCGTGACCTGAGCCGAAGTCGGACGCCACCCAGGCACCCCTGAAATAAGCATTTTGAGGGCCTGTGAAGAAAAGTGAAGCAGGGCTCGCCTTTTTGAGTTAGAGCTGACTTGGCTGCAAGCAAGCTTAGGGAAAGGTGTCCTCTCAATCCTAGAGACCCAAGCTGTACTTGCTTCTTCCCCACTCTCCCTACTCAGCCATTAGTTCAACCGTCTCCTATAAAGGAGACGTCCTTTCCTCAAATAGTCCGCCCAGGCTTGCCTTCAGCTCCAAAGCTCTGCCTTCCAGGACATCAAATACCCGAGGGTGTTATCTGTAATTGTTCACTTTGTGCTACAAACTCAATGTTCAAAATTGGATCCCAAGTCTCACAAGCGGTCAGACCTTGCTTGGCAAATGCGATGGTGATCCTCACCTCTGGGTCTTTATGACATAGCACGGATCCGGTTTTCAAAACTGGCATCAATTTATAAAAGGCCTCGGTGGTAGAGGACAACATGTGCCAAAACAGAACCCTCGGCGAGGCAGCCTGCTGATCTCCAAAAGCTCAAGTAAGAGGAAGGGCATATGTTTGGAGGAAAACTTCTTTCTTTGCTTTGGGAGGGGGGTCTCCCACCCCCACAAGGGCAGCTTTACTTTGATATGCAACATAATTGTGACCCAAGCACACATCTTCCTGACTGCCAGGCCCTGGTATTTTGACCTGCCTTCCTCTCCCTCTTCAACTCACGTGTGCTCCAATTCTGGTCTGATCCCCGTGAGCGAACTCATTGAGGGGTCTTGCAACCTTTGAACAACCGTTTCCTATAGTATCTGCCGAATCCCCTTAATGTTTTAAAATGTTGGGACCTGACCAGTGATATTTCTAGAGTCTGCCCAGCCCTTCTTGTCCATTATATTTTACTGAGGTCTGGCAGGCCTGGCATTTGTCAAGGGACAGTTTTAGGCTGTTTCCCAGGTGATTCAGTAATGTAAGGAGCCATTGTTCTCCAGAGCTCCGCCAAACATAATTATGCCATCTAAACATATAAGCACCTCTAGGTAATTCATATCACCAGATGCTTTTTTCATCAAAGTCTTGAAGGTGTCTGTGGCTGCAAAGATGTGTGGAGCAGCCTTTCAAATAGGTAAAACCTCACAGAGCAGATGGAAGCTGTCTTCTCAGGCCCAGTCAGACAGAGGGTTTAACAATAGCACTTCTCAAACACAGTGCTGTAAATTACTGACTCCCTGCCATGCAGTCTAGAGGTTAATGTGGACACAGAATTCTCTGTAAGGTGGAGAAGAATAATAGAACATCAATACTCCTGCCCTTGTACCCAAGGCCTCTTGCCAGTCTGAGTCTGCTCTCCTCCTATCATGAGTTTTCCTTTTTCCCCTCTCGATTTTTGTTTATTCAGCTTCATAGCTCTTAACCCTGACTACCTAGTATAATCTGTGGAGTTTGTTATAAACATCTATCCTTGGGCCCCACCCTCCCCTAGACATCCTAACATTTTCTAAACACCTAGTCTATGCTAGGTCCTATGCCCTGCCCTAAGAGGAGAGCCAATTTAGTCATGACCCCTGCCTCCATGTAGTTCCTAGTCACGGGGCAGAGACAAATACATTAAAAAGTATAATTCGCAGAGAAAAATGGTATAACTCCATATTCTTTCCTTCCTTTCTTTTTTATATATTAGTTTTGTTTTTGAGAGAGCCAGAGCGTGAGCAGGGGAGGGGCACAGAGAGAGGGAGACAGGATCTTAAGCAGGCTCTGTGCTGTTAGCACAGGGCCCAATGTGGGGATTGAACTCATGAACTGGGAGATCATGACCTGAGCCAAAGTCAGACACTTAATCAACTGAGCCCATCCAGGTGCCCCTCCGTGGTCTTTTCTTAATCTAGCTTATTTCTCATAAAACTGTGCCAGTATTAGTAAGGGAAACATGGATTCATTCAACAAGTCCTAGTATGTAGGAGGAGGAGGAGGCTTTTTTGGGTTCTTGGGTGACCGAAATTAAAAATTAAAAAAAATAGTAAAATGTGAATGTCCATAGAAATTTTATTTGTAATAGCTCAAAACTGGAACACAGCCCAGATGCCCTTCCTTGAATGAGCGGTCACACAAACTGGTATATCCATACCCTGAAATACTACTTAACAAGAAAAAGGAACTACTGACACTTGTGACAACATGAATGAATCTCTAGACAGTTATTCTGAGTGAAAAAGGCTAATCTCAAAAAGGTTATATCTTGTGTGATTCTATTTACATAAGATTCTTGAAATGACAGAATTGCAGTGATGGAAGGATATTTAGTGGTTGCTAAGGGTTGGGGATTTGGAGAGGGAGGGAGGTAGGTGCAGCTATGAAAGGGCAACCTGAGAGATCCTTGTTGTGATGAAAATGTTCTGTGTGTTGATTGTGGTGGTGGTTATGCAAGACTCTACATATGATAGAATTATATAGAATTCAACACCCACCGCCTCACACCCTCAGACTCAAATGAGTACATTTATAACTGGTAAAATCTGAATAAGCAAGGAGGAGTGTACCAATGTCAACTTCTTGTTTATTTATTTATTTATTTTTTAAAAAGACCAGCTTTTGCCATTAGGAGATTCTCTAATTTTTTTAAATGTTTATTTATTTTTGAGAGAGAGACACAGTGTGAGCAGGGGAAGGGCAAAGGGAGAGGGAGACACAGAATCTGAAGCAGTCTCCAGGTTCTGAGTTGTCAGCACAGAGCCAACATGGGGCTTGAACTCATAAACCCATGACCTGAGCTAAAGTCAGACACTTAACCTACTGAGCCACCCAGGCACCTCTCGTTTTTGTTTTGTTTTTTTTTTTAATTAATTATTTATTTTAGAGCATGTGAGCGGGGGAGAGGAGGCAAAGGGAGAGAAAGAGAGGCTCAGTGCTCAGCGTGGTGATCCCACCACCCTGGGATTATGACCTGAGCTGAAATCAAGAGTTGGACACTCAACCAACCAAGCCATCCAGGTGCCCCAATTTCTTGATTTTGATAGTTGTAGAAGATGCCAACATTAGGGGCTACTGAGGAAACAGTGCATGGGACTTACTGTACATTTATTGCAATCTTCTTTGAATGTATAATTATTTTGAAAAAATAATAATACAAGAAGTTACTAACCAGAAGTCAAAAAGATTAAAAGTGTTAGACACATTTATAAATGCAAAACTATAAATGGCTACATCAGGCAAAGCTGGGAATATAGTTACTCCTTAATGTTGTATAAGGAAGACAAACAGTCCTTCTCTAGGAATATTAAATTTAAAAAATAGGGGTACCTGGGTGGCTGACTTGGTATAAGCATCTGACTTCAGCTCAGGTCATGATCTCGCGGTTCTTGAGTTCGAGCCCCACATCAGGCTCTCTGCTGTCCACACAGGGCCCACTTTGGATCCTCTGTCCCCCGCTCCCCTTTCTGCCCCCCACCCTGCTCACATTCGTTTTCTCTCTCAAAAATAGATGTTAAACAGTAGAAAAATAGATAAGTTTCATTTTTTCCCAACTAAAAAAGAGTGTTTCTTGTGGAAAATTTAGAACATGGAGTTCAAGAAAGGTCACTGATAATCCTATCAATTTGAGATAACCATGTTTTTCAACATTTAAGGTATATCTTTTCAGTCTTTTTCTATGCCTAAAATTAAAACAAAAGTTTCACAATCGGCAGTAGATTTTTCCTGTCTTTCAAGAGTCTTGTATTAATAGTACTTTAATGTATATACAATATTGTATCGTATGGACACCAAATGAATTATTTACCCAGTCCTCTATTTTGGATATTTAGATTGTTTTCAGTATCATAAGTACTGCCGAAACACACATCATTGCACTTGCATCTTTGTATAGATCTCTGATTACTTCCTTAGTACAAATTCTTAGGAGTAAAATTACAGAGTAAAACTTATGTAAAAATTTTAAAGCTTTTCCTACATTTGGCTAAATTGGCTGGTAGAAAGGTTGTATGAATGTTCCTCCTTTGTGGAACATTTTCCAGAGCATGCTTTTTGTTGATAATGTTAGCAACCGGGTAGTAGGCTAGATAGACCGACTGTGGCAAATTTTCTGTCCTTGGTACAGTGTTATAGGATCTAGCACAATGCTGGGTTCACACTAGGCCCCTAAACAATATTTGCTGATTTAATATCCTTGATAATACATTTCTTGAAACTCTTATGTGGGGTGCATGGGAAACAAAATCATCAAACTATTAGAGTGCCTTAGCCCTGAATTACAGCACTGACATCTGGTGAAGAGCACGGCCTTGAGGGAGTGGACAGGTACATTTTGATTGGGAGGAAGGAATTGGGAAAAGTCCAGAGCCTCTAAAGTGGGAAGTGTGGAAATAAAGGAAATCTCATTTATTTTTTAGGTTTTTAAAAATGTTTATTTATTTATGTTAAGAGAGAGAGAGACAGACAGAGAGTGAGCAGGGATGGGGCAGAGAGAGAGGGAGATGGAGAATCCCAAGTAGGCTCCGCACTGCCACCATAAAACCTTACGTGGGACTCCAACTCACCAACCATGAGATCATGGCCTGAGCCGAAACCAAGAGTCAGATGCTTAAGTGACTGAGCCACCCAGGTGCCCCAAGGAAACTTCATTTAAAATGGAGTCAGCCTGGCACCTGGATGGCTCAGTCGGTTAAGCGTCTGACTTTGGCTCAGGTCATGATCTCGTGGTTCGTGGGTTCGAGCCCCACATCGGTCTCTGTGCTGACAGATCAGAGCCTGGAGGCTGTTTCGGATTCTGTGTCTACCTGTCTCTTTGACCCCTCCCCTGCTTGCGCTCTGTCTCTCAAAATAATAAATAAACATAAAAAAGTTTTCTTAATGGAGTCAGGAAGCCCTGGAGGGGCCGCTCTCATGCATTACCACTTTCTGGAAGAAGCCTATCTCACACCCCCCAAGGGCGAGCAGCTTACTGACACCAGCAGAAGGAAGATTTTTCTCCTTGTCCAGCAACAGCCTGGTCAGTGAGAACTCAGCAGAACAGCCCCTCCCAGCCTCCTCCTTTTCCTCTTTAAAAGCAGGCTCCTCTCTGCTGCTTTCCGGGTCTGCCTGTGTTCACCACAGCTTTCCTGCCCTGAATTGCAATTTCTTTGCTGTTCCTGAGTAAAGTCATTTTGCTGGTAAAAATAACTGGCTCTTTTGTTTTTTAAGGTCAACATTATATGGTAACACAGATGGGACGCAAAAGAGATGAACCCCTGAGGAACTAATGACCCTCAGAACCGTGTGAAGTACCCACTTGAGTGACCTGTGCTCTCCGCTTCTGTGAGTCGTCTTTTTCCTTTTAGTTTGGTAAGTCTCCTCTCGGATCTGAGCTCCCTGCTTTCGGTTGAGCTCTCCAACTTTATTCGGGTCTGTTTAAAAAAATTTTTTTTATGAAGGTGTTGTCCTTCCTGGTGAGTACTCTTCTGTTTCCTGAACCTTCCTTTGAGTAATGGGATCTCAATCTGCTAAATTTTCTCAGGAGGGTCCTCCTTCTGGGACCTGTGCCAGTTTTATGTTTAAAACCTATGGTTCTTCCTTCTGTGCATTTTTAACTAATTGGACCAACTTAACACAGAATAACTTAGGACTCCAGTGGCTGTTATGGGGAACTTTTGATTCCCCCCCCCAAATTTTTTAATGTTTATTTTTGAGAGAGAGAGAGAGAGAGAGAGAGAGAGAGAGAGAGAGAGAGAGAGAGAATCTAGCGCAGGCTTAGCACTGTCAGCACAGAGCCCCACATGGGGCTTGAACTCACAAACAGTGAGATCATGACCTGGGTCAAAAATCAGACGCCTAATCAAGTGAACCATCCAGGCACCTCCTAAACTTTCTTAGAACCAAATTAGAAGCTCTAAAACAAAACACTGAATGGGACACCTATTTCAGTTCATATCTTGAAGCTACAAGAGTATCCAAGATGCTAAAATCTCATCTTTACAAAAACCATTTTAAATAAACCAAGGTGAACAAACAATAGAAGAATGAAGAAAACCTTTTGAGGCTTCTTTCTTCCTCTTTGTCCTCTTTGTCTCTGTCCCCACCTCCTTTATACACTCTGTTGTCTCATTCTAATTCTGTCAGTGAACTTCCCTTTTTTCTCTGAACCTCTCCCCTTTAAAATTAGACTCTTGGAGGGGCACCTGGGTGGCTCAGTCAGTTAAGCGTCCAGCTTCAGCTCAGGTCATGATCTCATGGTTCATGGGTTCGAGCCCTGTGTTGGGCTCTGTGCTGACAGCCAGCTCAGAGCCTGGAGCCTGCTTCAGATTCTGTGTCTCCCTCTCTCTCTGACCCTTTCCTGCTCTCACTGCCTCTCTCTGTCTCTCAAAAATAAATGAAAAAACATTAAAAAAATTAGACTCTTGGAGAATCCTGATGCTAAGCCCCTAATTTCCCATGTCCCCTGGACTAAGGCTGAATGAGGAGCCATCATCAAAGATTTTGCTGGAGTTAAAGGTGATCCTTGTAGATTTGCCAAGGAATTTAATACCGTCATCCAGACCTACCAGCCAGGTTCCCTGGATCTGTACCAGCTAGTTCAAATGCTTGTTGGTAAAGGCCAGGCTCAACACTGGATGAAAACAGCTAATTGGCATGATCCTGAACAATCTTTAGAACTTTAAATGAGAACTCAGCCCCATGCTATTTTATATGTGCAGGCTGGGCAGGTGCTAAATGCCTTCACTTGGCAGTCCCTTGGGCTTTCCCAAAACCGTTGATTGGAATAAGATTGAGGCTTGCACCCAGAAACCCACGAACCCGTGCATGACTGTTAGAGTCATCTCTAAATTGTTATTAAGGAAAATTATGGCCTTCCTTTGGATGTCAGATCCACTCAGGAATCCTTCAACGCTGTATTCATTAAAGGGCTGAACCGGGCTTCTCCCCTTGTAAGTTAAAAGGGCTAGGATGGAAGGGGACACTGTCCACTGGTTCAGTCAGTTCAGCAAACTGGCCTACCCACACCCTAGAGGAGTCAACTACAAGGAAGACCACTAAAATCCGTAATTTTCAACTCCCAACAAATGGAGGCCCGTAAAACAAAACCAACCCTCTCCTGGTCTCTGCCATTATTGCAACAAAACAAAACAGAACAAAAAACCGAAGACATTGGAAGGAAGATTGTTCTAAACATAAGCGTTGCAGGTGCCTTCAGCCCTCTAACTGGCCTTTCCAGTGCTCTCCACACTCCCAACTACAGGGCTCCAAAGAACTACAGAGGCTTTTCCCAATCCTTCATCTTTACCAGCTTGGAGAAAAAACTCTCCAGATTTGGGATGAATCTCTTTCTGTCCTTATGACACCAGAGCTACATTCTCAATGCTCAGCCCCACTGTTTAAAAATTTTGTTTGTTTATTTATTTATTTATTTTTGAGAGAGAGTGAGAGAGAACAAACAGGGGAGGGGTAGAGAGACGGGGAGAGAGAAAGAATCCCAGGTAGGTTCTGTGCTGTCAGTATAGAGGCTAATGTGGGACTTGAACTCACAGACTGTGAGATCATGACCTGAACTGAAACCCAGAGTCATATGCTTAACTGACTGAGCTACCCAGGTGCCCCACAACCCCGCTATTTAAACAGCCCCTGCTCAGAGTACTGAAATGGCTCAAGTAGTGGGGGTCTCTAACAAACCTCAGCAGGTTCCTATCTAAAAAGAATTAATAAAATTTTTTTTTTACTATTTATTCATTTTTGAGAGTGAGAGAGACAGAGCATGAGTGGGGAAGGGGGAGAGAGGGTGGAAGACACACAATCAGAAGCAGGCTCCAGGCTGTCAGCACAGAGCCCAATGTGGGGCTTGAACTCACAGACCACGCACCAGATCATGACCTGAGCAGAAGTCGGACACTCAGGCAACTTAGCCACCCAGGCACCTCAATAGGTTCCTATCTTTAAACTAATCCCTTCTTGTTTATGCCCTTTAAGAGACACTCCTTAGTTCTTCTGCCCTATTCATTTATTGGGCTGAGATTTCTTAGAAAAATATCATTGCAATTTTTTTTTCTCCTGAAAGAGGGAAGTAATTCTTTTTTTTTTTTGGATTCATATTTTTTTTTATAGTTTATTGTCAAGTTGTTTTCCATATAACACCCAGTGCTCATCCCCACAAGTGCCCTCCTCCATGCCTATCCCCTCCCTCCATCTCCCCCCGCCATCAGCCCTCAGTTTGTTCTCAGGATTCAAGAGTCTCTCATGGTTTGCCTCAAGAGGGAAGTAATTCTAGAATTTGATAGCAACAACCAAAATTGCCAACAAGGTGAATCAGATGACCCTTCAACATCTTTTATTTCCTCCATCAAATTTTTCACTGTGATTGATTTCTCTGTGGATAAAGCCAGTCAATATCTCTTTGCCTTTTTGGGGAAGGAAAGCAGTGTATCTGGACAGTAATGCTCCAGGGTTTTACTGAAAGTCCTTTCTTCTTCTCCCAAACCTTAAAAGTGGATTTCACTGATATATAGTTACCTGGAAGTTCTGCTTTATTGCATTCCTTAGGCGTCTTGCTTCTCTGCTCCCCTTCTCAGGTGGCTTTGCAGGAGGACGGCCTCCGCCAAATCAGGCTGTTAGCCTTAAAGGGACACAAAGTTTCCCAGGAGACCCTGCAGTTTGCTCAGACTCTGGTTTGATGTTTGAGGCACCTGAGTTCAGAACAAAGGCTACATTTAGATCCAGATAGACTTCATGGCATCCTGAGCTTCCCCAAACTAAGCCAATTACAAGGTTTTCTCCGGCTGGCCAGCCACTCTGCAAATTGGATTCCAAACTCTTCTTGTGTAATAATCTTAACCCTGTCACCATTCTTCCTTCTCTGTGGACAGTACTCCTCATGTCTCCCCATGTTGGATAAAGCGAACTTCTTGTGGTTTACCAGTAGTTCTTATTTAAAAGGTGAAAATGGTAAATACTATGTTGGGTATACTATTACAATTTTTTATGAATTCCTCAAGGCAGCACCTTTGCCCTCAGCTACCTTGGCTGAACGATACGCTCTTGCTTGGACCTGCATTTTAGCTAATGGCCAAACTACAAATATCTATGCTGACA
>PISW01013301.1:0-27034 GCA_004023785.1 Mungos mungo
GGCACCTGTGCAGGGACAGCCGGGTCCTGTTCCTGTTCCCATGGCTGCTCTTGCCTCTGCTGTTTCCATTGCTCCTGCTTCTGCCCCTGCCCCTCCTGCCCCTCCTCCCCCTCCCCCTGCCCCTGCCCCTCCTGCCCCTGCCCCTGCCACCCCCCTCCTCCTGCCCCTGCAAGAGTGCCAGGAACAAAAGCAGAGCCTGAAGACTGAGAGGGGAGTTTCCCGTGTATCTCAGCGCTGCCCCACCCCCATCCCGCTCCCCACCGGAGTGTCCCTTCCTGCTCTCTCCTCTACTGTTTAGTTGTTACTTTATTTTTTCATATTTTGTTTAGATGTTGTTTTAATTTTAAATAAAAATTTTTATTTGCTTTACACTGTACGATTCCTGAGCACTGACTACACCCACAAGGCCGGTGACCACGCCCCAGGACCCTGGTGCAGAACATCTCCGTCCCCACGGGACACCGTGTACCCGAAGCCCTCAGTCCCCGTTCGTCCCCCTGCCCAGGCCCTGGGAGCCCCGAGTCTGCCTTCTCTCTGTCCCGTCGCCAACTCTGGATGTTTCCTGAAGGTGGAATCTCACCAGACAAACCGCTGTGTCTACACCGAATGTTCAGATGGGACAGATTCATTTTTGTACTTTGTGTTTATTGGAAATATAATGTCATTTGAAGGTGAAATGAGCAATGGATTAAAGATCGATGTGAAAAAAGAGGGCCCTTCGGTGCAGACGGGCACCGTCTGGGGTGGAGACCCTGCTCTTCCCGGGACACCGCAGCCTGACGCCCGACAGGACACGGCTGGTCCCCGGTGGCCCCAGGAGAAGCAGGGAAGTGCAGGAACCTGGACGGACCCCCCGCAGAGGGGGACGCAGTCCTCACAGCCCGAGGCCAGAGAAAGGTGTCACAGGCCTTTTGGCCAAAATTGCTCCAATGCCAGTGTGTTCACAGGGATGAAACCAAACACGTGCAAGTCCAGGGGAGGGACCCCCTTGGGGAGCAGGTGTCAGAGGTGCTGGACGTCCCCGGAGGGACTCGGGCGACTGAAGCTTAAGGAGGCAGCCCTGGTCACCCTCAGACCGGCAGGCTTATGGCCTGGGGCCCCGCAGCCCAGGTGACAACGTGAGGAAGCAGAGGCCCCCGCAGGTTCCCAGCCAGGGGCCCTCACCCTGCAGGGGACTGGACGGTCCAGGACCAGGAGAGCCCGCAGAGCCCAGGCTGGGCCTTCCCTGCGCACCGCGCCCCGTCCCACGTGATCTGTCAGCTCTGCGCCCCTGAGTTCACAGCGGCCTCACGGGTGGGGGGTGGGGACCCCGGAGGTGGGACCCTGAGCCCCAGGAGCCCGAGATGCTGGCCTGTGGCTGGGACAATCCCGAGTCAAGGAGATGGGGTTCCTGACCTAGCTTGTCTCCCATGTGACCCAGGCTGTACTGTTGGCCTCTGTTTCCCCATCTGTGACTTGGGGACATAGTGGCCTTCTGGTGGGTTGTTGGATTCCCTGAGAGATGAGGTGGAACCATGGCCTGGCGCCTGGAGGACATAAAGAGCCACGGGACCGGCTGTCACAGCTCCTCCGGGGCACAGGATCCAGGACACCCCTGCTCAGTGCCCCCTGCTGTCCTGCCCCTGGGAACACTCAGCATTGGTTGAGGAGGAGGTAGACACGATCCAGGGTGTCAGCAGGTCCCAAGTGAAGGGAGGTCGGCGCTGGAAGGACAGGGGGACGTGACCCGGGCCACCTTCCAGGGCCCAGGCTCTGACACCCTCTGACCCGACCCTCTGGCCTGACCTGCTGTGTGGACCCGGCTTCTGTGGTTTCACTCCCTCCCTCATTCACTCCCTGAGTCACCCCCTCCTTCCCTAACTCAGCCGGAGATCCCAGGTCCCTGCCAGGTGCCAAGCACCGTGACCTCATCCGTGAGGATGACCTGATAGGGTCCCCCCACGTGGCGCCTTCCTTTGCAGGGTCTGAATCTTCCCGGGCTGTGTCCCCAGGGGCGAGCCTGGGAGGCAGGCCCCTGCCCGTGTCCCGGCAAGAAGCGCGAGGCCGGAGGTTCCAGAGGACCTGTACCGAGTCCTGCGCGTGGGGCCTGGACGACGCCGGGCCCGGAGCAGAGGGGGACTCGGGGCCAGGGAGCCCGGAGGGGGAGGGGGAGCCCCGCAGGGGGCTGGCGCTCAGGCCCGCCACAGGCCCTGTCCTGCCCTGACCGGCTCTGTCCCCCGGGCAGGAGGTCGTGGGGTGTCCTCGCGCCCCGGCTGGAGGGAGACGAGGCGCCCGTGGGGCAGGACGGAGCCCTCGGGCAGAGCAGAGGGTCACAGGTGCTCCCCAGGGGCAGGTGGACTTGGGCCGCCTGAGGGGGCATCGCCGGCTGGGGTCCCCAGTCCTGCCTGCTCCTCAGGCCCAGCAAAGGCCTGTCTGCCTGGCGTTTATCCCCCAAACACGAAGTCTGGACGCAGAACGCCCCCTTCAAGCCCTCGCCCCCGAGTCTCTCCCCCCGCCTCAAGTTACAAGAAGCGGCCAGTGTTTCCGGCGGTGCTGGGCGCACAGAGTCGCGTGGTTCTGGCCCACGGTGTGATGTCGCTGGCATTTAACGCTGATTCGAAAGCGGCAGGATTCCGAGGACCCCGGACAGCGTTCTCGAAGCCGGCCTCTGAGCTCTGCCTCACCGTCCGACCGGCTCTGCTCACAATCGCTCCAGGCCGCGGCCTCACAGTCTTGGGCCTCAGATCCCCGAGGGGATGTGCCTTCAAAAATCGGTCCAGGTGTGGGGGGGGGGCGGCAGGACACGCAGAGCAAATCCTCCCCCCAGAGCGCAGGGCAGCACTGGACGAGGCCCGAGAACAGCCAGCTCAGGGCTCCGGGAAGAGACCAGAGGCGCATGAGCTCATAGGAGCCTCGGAAGGTCAGGTAGGAAGAGGGGGCCCCCGGGGTGCAGAGCTGGGCACCCCTGCCCATAAGAACTTCCGGAGACAGGAGCCATCTCAGCGGCGGCTGATGGGTGGGTCAACTGACAGCTGCCTGAGGTTGGATCGAACCACGGAACAGCGTGCTCAGGCCAGACCGGAGAGTCCCAGCTACCACCGCGCTCCGAGCTCAGCGTGCGGCTTGCACGTGGGGAGGAGACACGACAGGTTGGGAAGGACGTACATCAAGGGCAGATTTGTAAACGGCCAGAACTCTGAGTGTGTTTCCACACCCGCACCTGGAGCCACTGGCAAGAACCAGGAGCCTCCCTGACTGACGGGGCTTGAGCCCAACCTCTGAGCAAGAACTCACCACCCCAAGGAAGCCAGGATTCAGAGCGAAAACAGAATTAATGTAAAATGTTTAAAGAACAAAGGAAAGGGGCACCTGGGGGGCTCAGTCGGTTAAACGTGTGACTTCGGCTCAGGTCATGATCTCCTAGTTTGTGGGTCTGATCCCCGCGCCCGGCTCTGTGCTGACAGCTCGGAGCCCGGAGCTGCTTCTGATTCTGTGTCTCCCTCTCTCTCTGCCCCTCCCCTGCTCGTGCTCTGTCTCTCTCTAAAAAATAAATAAACATTAAAAAATTTTAAAGAACTAAAGGAAAGTATGTGGATAATGACTTACAAAATAGAGAAAATAAAGACACAAAAATTATAAAGAAAGAACCTATCGGAATCTCTGGAGTTGAAAAGTATTGTCACTTCTGTGGAAGATTTTCTGGGAGAACTCAACAGTGAATCTGAGATGGCTGAGAAAGGAACCCACAAACTCGGCAAACTGAAGAAGATCAAGATGAATCATCCGATCTGAAGAGCAGGAAAAAATGAAGAAAATGGAGCAGAGCCTTCAGGCTGTGTAACTCCATCAGGCATGACCATACTCAAAGCCCCACAGAAGAGGAGGAAGAGGGGAGCGGAGCCAGGTATCTATTTAGTACGAAAGAAGGCAGTAAATGCCATGAGATGTATAGAAAACAGACGCGGCAGACATAAATCCAACCATCTCTAGAGTTCCACTAAATGTAAAAGGATTAAACATTTCAATCAAAAGACCGACGCCGTCGGACTAGATGGAAGACACCATCCCACTCCATGATCTACTGGAGGAAAGCCTCCGATTGGAGACACACGTAGGTCAATGTGACCTGATGGAAGAAGAGACACCGTGGGAACAGTGACCACGAGAGCGGGAGAAGGTCTATCAAAATGAGAAAAACAGACTTTAAGACAAGAGAAATATTCCTGGACACCAAGAGGGATACTTCATAGCAAATGGAGGCTTGATTCTTCAAGAAGATAAAGTAATTATCGATGTCCATTTCACTCCAGGGTCTTCCAGACTCATGACGGTTCTCGCTGGGGCAGAATGACAACACAGCAAGACGCACCAAAGCCAAAACCAAAAATGAGAAAAGAGCCTTAAGCTCCCAGTTGGAGAGGAAGAAGCGAGACGGTCTTTCTTCACGTACAACTGCTTCTCTCTGTGGAAGATCCTAGGGAATCAACAAGGAACTATAACAATCAGTCAACGCGTGTGCGCAGGGTCCGGACACAGACCTCCACGCAGACCCCCTTCGTGCTTCTGTATCCCAGCACCGGACAGTCTGTAACGCGAGCAAGAAGACAGTTCCAGATGCAATGTTCCCCCAGGCAGTAACATGCCTAGGAATAGATTTAACGAAGGAGGTGCAAGGCGGCCGCCCTGACCTGCGAGCCGCTGCTGGGAGAGCCCAGATGTTGTGAGGAGGTGGAGAGGCGTCCGTGCTCATGCGCTGGAAGACAGTATTGTCAGGACGGCCAACCTCCCTAAATCAATACATGGATCCAATTCACTGAAGAGGTCCCAGGGGGATTTTGGTGGGTTTTTTTTTTTTTTAAATATACAAGCTGATCCTGAAATTTATGACATTGCAAGGGACCCAAATAGCCAAAACATACTGGAAAAAGAGCAGTGTTAGAGGTCCTATACTGTCATTTAAAAAGTACATAAAGCGACAGCCATCAAGGCAGTGCAATACTGTCATGAGAATCGACGTATAGATCAATGGGTACATCGGAAAGCGTGGAAGCCCCGCGGTTAGTGGCTGATTGATTTTCGACAAAGCACCAGGGCCGTTCAATGGTGGAGGGGAGCGTCTCCCGCTAATTCTGCTGGGATAATGGGGTGACCACTCGCAAAAGGATTAATTCAGCCTGCACCTCACAACATATGAAAAAACTAACTCAAGATAGAGTGTAAATATAAATGTAAGAGCTGAAGCTATAAAACTTCAAGAAGAAAACACAGGAGAAAATCTTCCTGAACTTGGGATAGCCAGATTTCTTAGATATATATCAAAAGCATGATCCATTTAAAACAAGATAAATTGGACTTCATCAAAATTAAGAACTTTTATGATTCAAAAACCACCATTGCATTCAAAATATATAAGGAACTCTTGAGTTTTCATCATCATCATCATCATCATGGAGGAAGAGGAGGAGAAGCAGAAGATGGAGAGGATGGAGAAGGAGATGGAGAAGAAGAAAGAGGAGGAGGAGGAGGAGGAGCCACAAAAATGAAAACTCATCTGAAAACCAGGTAAAAGATCTGCATATGGGGCGCCTGGGCGGCTCAGTCGGTTAAGCATCCGATTTCAGTTCAGGTCAGGATCTCACGGTTCATGGGTTCGAGTCCCGCGTCGGGCTCTGTGCTGACAGTTCCCAGCCTGGAGCCTGATTCAGATTCTGTCTCTCTCTCTGCCCCTTCCCTGCTCGCTGTATCTCTCTCTGTCTCTCAAATATAAATTAAAAAAATTTTTTTAATTAAAAAAAAAAAAGACGTGCATGTGCATTTCACTGCAGCAGATACAGGAATGGCCAAAGGCACGTGGAAGGGGCTCAGTGACACCAGCCACCAGGGAAACACACATCGAAGTCACCACAAGACACCCCCTTACGCCCACTAGAACGGCATCAGTCAAGAAAATGGGCAAGAACAAGTGTCGTCGAGGACGTCGGTATGTGAGATGGCGCGGCCGCCAGGGGAGACAGCCCGTCCGGTTCCCTGGCGCGTGCCCGGCGGAGCACAGACACCTTCCCACGGAGGCTGCAGCTCTTCCTCTGGGCACGAGCGACACAACCCGGCTGCCCCCACGGAGGGTGGATGCACGCGCGTGGCCTGTCCCCATGACGGGATGTCACATTGTTCAGCCATAAAAAGGATCGCAAACCGGCCCTGCCGCAACGGGGACGGATCCTGAACACGTGACGCTGAGGGAACGGCCACGCAGAGCACGGCCCCTGGTAGGAAACGTCTGGAGAGAAAACCCCGCAGGGCGGGCGTCCCGGGGCGGCGGCGGCTGGGGTCGAGGCTGCGGACTGATGAGGGGCCCTGCTGGGGCCGCGGGCTGCTCCTAAACTAGATTTTGCTGAAGGCCGCACAGCCCGGAAGTAGAATGAAGACCACAGAATCGTACAGTTGCAAGTGACGTCCGTGCGGACAAACTTGCTAAGAGGCAGCGTGACCCGGAAGCCCTTCGGTCCCTCGACCGAGGCTGAGGAAGAAGAGAGAAGGGAGAAATGTTTCCAAGTCTAACCCGGCCATGCGATCAGAATGTCCACCCTGCTGGCTCCTGGGGCGGAGGTCAAGGCGAGGCGTGTCCCTCGGGAGTCACAGCAAAGTCACCAAACCAGCCTGGTTCGGGGCCGGTTCCCCCTCCCCCCGAACAACAAATCAAAACAGCAGAAGTAGCCGCGCCGGTCTCTCCGACCCCCACCGCGAGGTGGGCGCCCAGGCTGACCCCGGAGCCAGGGTCCCCCGGCCCCGCGCGGGCAGTGGGTGCCGCGCCCGGCGGCGGCCTCACCTCCCCGCGACAGCCGAGCGCTCGGGGATATTGACGTTGGCCGCGCGCTCGGGGACAGCACGATCCGAGGGCCAGGGCTTCGGAGACAGGCAAGGTCCGCCTCCGGAGCTTTAAAGGTCACCTGCCGCGGCTTCAGGGCCACATCCTGTTGTTCGGTCCAGGTGCCGCCTTCCTTGTCGCCAGAGGTCAGCAGGCTGGCAGCCTGTGCGGACCCCCGCGTCACCGCTGCCGGGCTGTCGCTGCCAGCACCCGCCATCGCCCAGCCCGCCCGCCCCGCGGGGCCCTCGCCGCGCCGCCCGCGCAGGGCTGTCCTGAGCGCAGCGCCCACACCAGGCGCCGTGCCCACCTCAGGCTGCTGGCTCAACCCGGCCCTGTGTCGGCTCACGTGGCTGGAGTCCAAGCTTCCGTGAGGACAGGCGGTCTGGGGGCCCCCTGTGTCTCCACTCGAGGGCCCACGAGCTCGGCTCATCCTAACGGGGTTCCTGTTGTGGCTCTCAGATGTCCTCGGCTTGTCACTTCCCATGTCTCCCCGGCTCCTTCCAGAGACGGCGGTCACGTTAGATCAGCCGGGCTCGCCGTGGAGATGGGCGGGCGGTCAGCGTCCTGTCGGCCCCTCTCGCTGGCCTCTCCACGCTCAGGAAGACCTGAAAAGACGCGTTCAGCTCCCCGAGGCAATGCCCAGTGGCCCCAAGGGACAGGGCGGCCGCAGACCAAATGGGGAGCACAGCAATAGGGGAGAAACCGAGACGACAACTGGATTATCCCCAAATTAAGTCTCGTACTAATGGCAACCCTGCTAAAATCCCCGGGGCACTTTTTTGGGGGGTGGTGGTGAGATCATAGACAATCTACATGTCTTCTTAAAAGCGTAAAATTACAATACAGACATATTGGCTTATGTTTAATGCGAACAACCTTTTAAAAAATTCTGATTATACGGCTGACCCTTGAACGACGCGAGTTTGAACCGAGTGGGTCCACTGGTAGCCGGGATCTTTGGCAGGAAGTACAGTCCAGCGCTGTGACTGCGTTTTCTCCTCCCCACGGGCTCCTCCTGCAGCCCCTGGGCTCCCGCGGTGCTGAGGACGCGGTGTGTGCGCAGAACGGGCCGACTTCCAGCCAGCCGACTGCGCGGCCGGTAAGGCTTCTGGTCAACAGCGGGTGGTCAGCAGTTCGGTTCTGGGGGGACGTCAGAAGTTATACACGGATTTTCGACTGCTCAGGAGTCGGGGTGGGTACCCAACCCCCACCTTATTCAACTGCCAACTGCACGAAAGTCAGAAGAGGCTGAACATTTAAAAGTAGGAGTTCGAATCTCCCTGGTTCAGCCCCCTCCCCCGGGGCGGTCTTTCTGGGAGCCCCGGCTGTGCAGTAGCGCCGCCCCATAGGCCATTGCGAACAAGGGCTCCAAAAACCAGAACGGCAGAGAGACGGGAGCGTGTTCAAGGGCGAGGTGATGACCCCCTCCCGGCGCACGGCAGCCTCTGAGGAGCCGGCCCCCTTCCTGCAACTCCAGCTCCGCCACCCCTCTGCGAGGTCAGGCCGACGGCACGTGTGACCCTCCACGGTCTGGCCCGCCTGCTGGGAGCAGTGGGAGGGCGCGGGGACAGACCTTCCGTAGAGTTCGGTGACACCTGCGGACATTTGGCTCGTGCACACCGTTTGGTCCAGAAATTCCAAACCTCGTGCACAAAGGTGTTCCGTGTTTGTGGGTGCGGGAGGCCGGGGAGAACGCTGTGCAGCCCGGCCCCGTGGCTGGTCCTTATTTCTCTGCCCGCCCCCCCCTCCGCAGGCACCCCAGTTACAGCCGGGCACGCAGAGGCGGCTTAGTTCCCGCGTATCTGCCTGCGTCGCTGAGTCCCAAACAAAACACGGCGGTGTGGCCCGGCCCCGAGGAGCTTGCCGGGGCCGCGGGGGCACGAGGGCGGCGAAACGGGCCTCCTCCGGGCGCTGGCCCCGGGCCCGGCGGGGACATCTTCGGCTGGGGTGGAGGCCGGGGGGCCTGTGTCCGCCCGGCTGGGCCGGGGATCCCGGGGGCAAACAGGGCTAGTTCCATCCCGCCCCCTCCTCAGCGGTCCCTGCCCGTGACGCCTCGGTCTCTGCCGCTGCTCCGTGTCCACGGGGGCGAGTGCAGACTGTCCTCTGTCATCTGAGGTACAGGCACAGTGACTGGCCCTCAGCTGCTTGCTCCGAAGCGGCCCCCGCGGCAGGGTGAGGTGTCCATGCCCCGGGAGAAGCCCGCTGAGGGGTCAGCGCGGCCGCGGTGAGGCCCCTGCAGCCCTGCTGGCGGAGCCTGTGCGGCCAAGGCCTCGGGCACGAGCCCTGCGCTGAGCACATGGGGGGGGGGGCAGCGCGGTTCCCAGACAGCAACGGGGGGGGGCCCGCCTCTGGGTCCGTTCGCTGGGGTCGGCCTCCTCGGAGGCTGTGAGGGGCCCCGAGAGGCTCCTCGGGGCGGGCCGGGGCCACAGGAAGGTCGGCCAGGCCCCGCGCGGCCCACTGAAACTGACCTCGCGGCCAAGGCAGGAGGACACGGGTCTAGGTGGCCTCCAGGCATTGTTTGTGTGCCATTCACCGTGACCCAGAACAAACTCGTGGTACAAAGGGCTCTGTGTTCAGCTAAGCCGGGGACCTTGCAGGAGCTCAAGCTAAAGAAAGAGCCGGAACACACACACAGAGTGACCTTTCCTGGAAGCAGCCCCTTGCCAAAGGCCGGGCCCTCTGGCTGCCTCGCTGCTCCCTGGGGCGCTGAGGTCAAGTGCGGGTCGCCTCGTGCCAGCTGGCTGTGACGAGATCAGTGGGCCTGCGTTCAAGGTTCCTTTTCAGCCCAGTCCTGAAGGAGCGTGTGAGCCAGATAATGGGGGAGGGGGAGCCGAGGGACCTGGGGACGTGTCCCCTTGGGCACGCCACGTCAACTGTGTCACACACTCCCGCACGGATGGTGCCACCGGCCCCCTTCTTCCCCAGGACACGGCAGCCGTTCTGGGCTTTGGGACGGCAGAGGCCAGAGGGACACGCGGAAGCTGGAGACAGACAGACCTCTCTGGGCATAGAGCGAAAACAATACAAATTATTAATCTAAATTAGATAGAAAATATTTATTAGGAGTGAGGAAAAGACCCACAAAACTGCACCCCAGAAAAGCTGAGAACCAGGACACCGAGGGGGGCGCGGCTCAGACGGTGAGTGTCCAGACTCTTAGTTTTGGCTCAGGTCACGCTCTCATGGCCGTAAGATCGAGCCCCGTGTCTGACTAGGTGCTGACAGTGCAGAGCCTTGGGATTCTCTCTCTCCCCTCTGTCTCTGCCCCTCCCCTGCTCCCACTCACGTTCTCTCTCTCTCAAAATAAACATTTTTAAAAAATAAAATAAAAAATGACATTTTTCATTAGCTACTCCGTGCTCACCTCCAGAGAACATCATTGTCCTGTCTTCTGGCGGCAACTCCAATGACCACTTCCCGTGACATCGACTTCCACTGTCTCCTGTAGCAGGAAGGACGTTCAGACTGCGCTCCAGTATGGGGCGCCGCGGTCCCTTTGTCCCTGCCGGTGGCTGGGCGCACGGGACACGTAGCTTCCCACACAACGCGCTTCTTGTCGCCACTGTAGGGATTTGCTGCCGTAACAAGAATCCTGGTCGAGTCTACTTCGCGTGATCCCCGTCCACGCAGCATAGCAGCGTAGGCCGCGTTACCCGGTGGCCACAGGCAGACAGGGCTTGCGCTCGGACCGGACGTGGATGGGGACTGACCGCCACTCACACGCGTCCGCAGCGGCGCCGAGGGACTGGACACGGGCCCCGGCTTCGCGCACAGCCGGCCTGCTTCCTTCTCCGACCGCCCCCCAGGCTTCAGCGCTGCGACCTGTAGCCCACGCACCCGCGTGGGGACCCCAGCGGCTTCGCACAGCCAGTCGGGACCTTCCTGGGAGCCAAGACCACAAGGGGGAGCAGCAGAGCGTGGCTCTGCGCTAAAGGGACTGTCCCACAGCCCCGCTGAGCCCCAAACTCCCCGGGGCCCCTGACGCCTCTGAGACGCTTCAGCAAATGCACAAGCTCCTATGACCAGGGAGCAGTTCGCCTGTGCAAGGGACGGGCCTGCCGGAACGTTCCAGGGTCCGTACCAGGCAGCAGAGCCGCGGGTCTGCCGGGGACTGCCTGTCACTCTCCCTCGAGGGTTCCCGCCCTGCAGCCCTGGGTGAGAGTTCCCGCACACCTCGAGCTAGGGGCACCTGTCCTCAGGCAGGGCTCGGCGGTGGGACCTCCGGTCGTCCCCGGTGTGACGCGGAGCCCTCACGCCCTGCCACCCGGCTGCCTCCTCTGTGTGCTGCCCTTCACGCCTCTGCCCACTCGGTGCCCGGTGGTCTGTTTCTAATCCCTTTGCAGAAGCTCCCGGCGCAGCCTGCATAACCTCACATCTGGACCGCTGCGAACATTTGCCTCCTGTCTGGCCTGCCTTTTACCTGTTGTATCCTTACAGCCTCTTTGCAGACCTCCTTTCCTCTTCGGGGTTCCAAAGCTTGGTTTTCGTGGTCACGCCTCACAGTCTGCCGGGAACTGCGTGCGTGCGTGTGAGGCGGGGGCATCGGCTTACGTGCCCGTTCCCTGGGGGTGGGATCCATTTACCAACATCCCCCCCCCCCAGGTTCTTGCCGGCTGCGGGGCGCACCTGCATGTCCCATCCTGCTCGGCCCTGCTCCTGGGCCGTCTCTTCCAGAGCCCGTGACAACACCGTCTGCAACAGCACCCAGGACGGCCGCAGCTCCCCAGGGAGCGCTGGGACCCGCCGGCGCCCGCCTTCCATCCGCTCATCCTCAGAATTTTTCAAGCTTTTCCTTGATCTCCATCTGTAGTTTGGATTTCATTGTTTTTCTGTTTTTTCATCCGTCTTGCTAGGAGTTTATTTTAGTGCATTTTCCCCGCAGCCGGCTCGACCACCATTGGTTTCCCCCAGTTTAAAAATAGTCTAGGGGTGCCTGGGGGGCTCAGTCAGTTACGCACCCAACTTTGGCTCAGGTCACGATCTCACAGCTTGTGGGTTTGAGCCCCGCGTCGGGCTCTGTGCTGACAGCTCCGAGTCTGGATCCTGCTCTGGATTCTGTGTCTCCCTCTCTCTCTACCCTTCCCCCGCTCTCTTTTTCAAAAATAAACGTTAAAAAATATTCTAGTTCATTAATTTTTGTTCTTTATAATTTTTAGGTTTTAATTCTTCAGGCTATTTTTCTTATTTCTTGATTTAAATGCTTGGCTCGTTTATTTTCATTGTTTTGTTGTTGTTAATAAACATACCCAGCGCTCCCGATGCTTCCCTCTGGGTTTCTCTAGCTGCGCGTCTTTGTCCACGCAGGTGGCTGCACAAAAGCACCAGAGGCAGAGGCAGAGGCAGAGGCTCAGGCAGCAGACATGCTGAGGCTGGAAGACGTTTCTCAGAGTTTTGAGGCTGGAAGTCCAAGATCACGGTGCTGGCAGGTTCAGCGTCTGGTGAGGGCCGCCTTGTCGCTGGGGCCTCACCTGATGGAAGGGGTGAGGCGGCCCCCTGGGCTCTCTCTGCAAGAGCCCCGATCCTACATCTAGGGACCCCACCCTCAGGACCCGCTCACCCCAGAGGCCCCGCCTCCTGACAGCGTCACAAGGGGCTAGGACTTCAGCAGACGAAGTGGGGGCCGCATAGTGGGACCTCACTCTTGACCCCTACCTGTTTATAGTCTTTCTAAGTAGTCTGTATTTTTCACGTGATTTCCTCTTCAAATCACGAGCTGTTTAGGAAGATTTTTAAGTGTGGGTTTTCTTTATACACGACTCTGTTCTTGCAGCCAGAAAGGGCTGACTCTGTTGTTTCCTGAAACGTCCCGCATTCCGCACATGTGGATGGTTTGTATGACTCTCCGGTGGGGGGGCGGGGCTTCCCCATCTCAGTCCGGCATCCTCTGCGCCGCCCAGGCCTGCACACCGGGTGTCCCTGCTCCCAGCGCCTCCCGGTGTGACTGAGCTCTTGTGACCGTTGGGCCTTTTGGGTTTTGACACAGCCTGTGCTCAAGTTCATGACGACGGCGGTAGATTTTGCTCCTTCAGCTGTTCCGACGCCGGCTCCCAATTCCGCCCTGCTAAGCGCCTTTGCCTTAAACTGTGCTTGTTCCGTCCTGTTCCACTGCGATGCGCGGGGGAACCGGACGTGACGTCGCCGCCGGGGGCGTTCCCCGCCTCCCGATGTCGTGCGTGCACGTGTGCGTCACACGCACGCCTGCTCCCGCCGTCGGTGGTGGTTTCCGCGTCTCACCCCTGCACGTGTGCGTCACACATTGTGCCAGGCGTGCAGACGACCCCTTTAAATACACACACGGTCGTGTCCGCACATGGATCTTCTTTCTCGACGCTGAATTTGAGGCCTGCTCGGGGGACAGGCGCGTCCCTGTGGCCAAGCCCGTGGCTCCCCGGCCCGGCCCGCGTCCTCTCCCCGGGAGCCAGCCTGCAGCCCAGGCTCGCTTCCCTTCCCGAGAGCAGCCGCCCCTCCGCGTCTCTGGCCCAGGGCACAGACCTGACGGGTCCGTGGCGGTTACCCAGAGTTGTTCGGTCCTACAATAATGATGTTTTTTCCACTTCACTGCAGAATTGGCCACGGTTGATGGCTGGGAAGGGAGTGGTCGACTGGCTGTGCCAAGTCTCCTGGGGGACCTGGGCCGTGGCGTATAAAGCGTGGCCGTGCGAAGGGCTGGGCAGCCTCTGGGAGCCCCAGCGAGCGCCCGCGGCCGCTGTGAGCACACGCCCGGAGATGAAGGCCCTGCTCCTGACCCTCAGCCTCGGCCTGGTCGCCGTCCTTCAGGCCCAGGATCCCCCAGCCTCGGGCGGAGACACTTTGGATGTGAGGCTCGGAGGGGGCAGGGTGGGCTGGACGGGGCGCAGGGAAAGGAGACGGTTCAGGGTCAGGCGCGGCCCCCTGCCCCCGAGGAAACGGTCCGATGGTCAGTGCGGCCAGAGGAGCCCCAGGGGCAGCTGTGGGCCCGGAGAGCTGCAGCGGCTGGCCGCTGGCCCCGGGTGCCGGGCGCTGGCTGGGGAGGGCGGGGGGCCGGGAGATGCTCTGTGCCTCCAGCCCCAGGGGTCGCGGAGGCTGGGGCTGTGGGGGGGGGCCTGTGCCCTGAAGAGAGGGGATCTGCTCTAGATATCAGGAAAGTGGTACCTGCTGGCCATGACCTCAGACCAAGAGATACCCGAGAAGAAGCCGGAGTCAGTGACCCCCATGACCCTCACCGTCCTGGAGGGGGGCGACCTGAAGGCCGTGATGACCTTTTGGTGAGTGTCCGCGGGTGGCTGTGACCTCCCAGCACCCCCACACGCGCACGTGCCCCGGGGCGGACTGCGCTGCTGTCCTCCTCAGCACCCTCCATGCTCGGCCCGGGTCGCTGCCATGAAAAGTGCCTCCCTGGGGGGCACCTGGGAAGGGAGAGGCCCCCGATGGGACCTTGTGGGCTTTGAGGGGCAGCGCTGGCTGGTTAGGGGTGATATGCCCCCATCCGGTCCCCCGGGGGGTCCCCAGGGAGCTGCCCCACGTGGCGCTGAGGCCCGGCCGGGACTTGGGGCAGGAGACCAGCTGCCCAGTCGGCCTGCCTCGGACCCAGGGCCGCACGGGCCCCGGCGAGAGGGCACAGCCCAGGCCACCTCGCCACACGGCTCTCTGTTCCAGGATAAACGGTCAGTGCGAGGAGAAAACACTGGTCCTGAAGAAAACCTCTGAACCCGGCAAATACACAGCCTGTGAGTCCTGGAGCCTCCGTGGGTGGCCCCCCCGCCCCCAGGAGACAGGGCAGCTGACATGGTTCCAACGGGGACCCCCAGCCTGAGAAGCCCCACTCCCATCTGCCGTCTCCTCTCATCAGTCAGTTTGCCTTACAGACACGAGCACCTGACCCCACGTGCTGGCTGTGACAGGGTTGTCCCCGGAGGGCTGGCCCGTCCGGGGTGCTCCCATGCCGGGGGCGAGGGCTGAGAACCCCACGCCCCAGCCCCTTCAAACCCCTCAGCCCGGAACTTCTCCATGACTCAGTACACGGGGGCTCGGGCCTGGGTGCGGAACCCGGGGGGCCCGGGGGTCTGGGAGCGCATGGGGGCTGGGCGGCCCGCGGGCCGGACCTGCGTGAGCTCGGGCTCTTCCCACAGACGGGGGCAAGCGCGTGGTGTTCATCAGGCCGGCGCAGGTGCCGGACCACTACATCCTCTACTGTGAGGGCGAGTACGGCGGCCGGCAGATCCGGATGGGGAAGCTCGTGGGTGAGGCTCCCGCGTCCGGGCCGCAGACCCCCTCTGCCTTCTGGGAGGGCGCGGCTGTCTCCTTCCCCTGAAGGGACGCGTTCATCCCCGTCCCCAGAGTTCGGGGTTCTGGCTCCCAGCCTGGGTCTCTGCAGTGGAAACCCGGGAGGAGCACAGGGACTCGAATGCCACAGACGTCACGGGGCGGGCCCTGCTGTGCATGGGGACAGCTCCACTGCGGGGGGCCTCCGGGGGGCGGCAGAGCGCTGTGCGCGGCAGGAGCTGCAGACCGGCAGCGCAGTGGGGACGGGGCCCCAGGACCTGAGAGGCCGTGCGCTTCCTCTGTGGCGGCCAGTTCCGACCCCCTGGGGACCCCTGGTGGTGTGTGTTCGTGAAGAGTGGGTCTCGTTCCTCCCGGGTCTGCCACACAGGCCCCCCTGGGTGCCCACAGCATCCTGGCCCTGGCCTTCCGGCCGTCCTCTCCTCCCGGCCCACAGTCCCTGGTCCAGCCGGCCCGCCGGTGTGGGGCTCTGGCCCAGGCTGGGGAGGACACGCCAGCGCCTCCTCGTCGGGGCCCTCACCCTCGAATTTCCCGGTTTCCCCACAGGGAGAGGCCCCAAGCCCAATGAAAAGGCCTTGGAGAAATTTCAGAAGTTCTCAAAAGCCGAAGGATTAATAGGCCAGGAGATCTTCATCCCCAGACAAACCGGTAGGAAGGACGGCCCCGCCGGCTGTGCCCGCGTGGTGGGGCGGTTGGCAGAGGGACACGTTACAAGGACGCGCGGCACCTTGTTTTGGCCTGGCGCTCTCCGGGGCGATCTGAAACCTTGGCCAGCGAGGCCAGTGAGGCCAGCGAGGCCAGTGAGGCCAGTGAGGGGCCCGGGGCGCCGGCGGATTCCCTGCCGTCCTCTGAATCACGCGTGTTTCCTTCTATCCACAGACACCTGCCCTCCCGGAGGAGACCAGGGTATGTGAGCGGCTGCAGAGGAGCCCGGGGCAGTCCCCTTGGGGTTAGCGGGCCTTCAGGAGGCTACCTGGTCTGTCCCCCACCCGCCCCCTGGCCCCGGCCCCGGGCAGGGGGCTTTCTGCCCCTGGGTCACCCTGACACAGGGACAGAGCCTGGGGGTTCAGTCTCATCGAGTGAGCCCTGGGCACTTAGGAAACCCTGTCCAGTGAGTAGGTGGGAGACGTACGTCCCAACAGGCCCGTGCACAGGCCAGCAGGCGTGACCTCCCTCCTCACCCCTAGTCCCTGTGGCTCCGTTTACCCAATGAGTTGCTTAAAAGATTCAGAGACCCCGCAACCACGTGAGGGGCACTTCGGGTTTCCTGGGTCTTGCACTGGAGTTTTAGGGACTCGCCTCAGGGTCGCCTGCCCAGGCGCTGACAGCGTCAGAATCCAGATGGCACCCTGTTCCTCCCTTGCATCCCATCCTTGGACCAATGGCTTGTCACACGTTCACAGCTGGCCTGGGGACCTTGGGGACAGCTCCTGGGGGCATTGGGGACAGCCCCTGGGGGCCTTGGGGACAGCGCCTGGGGGCCTTAGCGACAGCCCCGGGGGGCCCTTCTGGTTGTTCAGCTCCAATGGATGGAGCCCCTGCGACCCCCACCGGCACCCCACAGTCGCCCCATGACCCCCCACCTAAACCCCACAGCCCCCCCGGCCTCCCCCACTGGCCTCACGGACACTCCCCCTTCCAGAGCCACAGGCGTGAGGACCGGCTCCACAGCAGCCCCGGGGCGGCACCACCAGGACCCTCTGTCCCTCAGGATTCAGGATGTAGAAGAAGCCCCAGCCCCCAGGCCTGGGCTCACCTCTCCCCTCCTGCCGCCCTCCTCTCCCCTGCCTCCCCGCCCCCACCCCTCTCTTGTTCCCACATAAAGAGCTTCTGCAATCACTGCTGACTGACTGTGCCTGTGTGTGGGGCCCTGGGGGGAGGATGCTGGGATGGGGCGGGGGGCAGGCCAGGCCAGGAGAGACCCGGGGAAGCGCTGATGTCCTGGTTCTGGGCGGTGATGCTGCAGCCCAACAGGCATGGGGGTGTGGGCGGAGGGGTGGGGTGCGGCTCTGCCCAAGGGTCTTGGGGGCTTCCTGCGGGGCCGACACAGCGGAGCTCGAGTTCTGGGTGGTCTTGAGGCTGGGGCGGGGGAGGCCCTGGCCCCCGGGCTGCACCGAACGACTCATCAGGCTCAGAACAGGGGAAGCGTCCGCCCCAGGCAGGGGTTTGGTCCAGAATCCAAGCTGCCTGTGCAGGGCAGCAGGGCGGAGGGCAGGATGGCAGCTCAGAGCAGGGGTGCGGCTGGGGCTTGAGCTTTGTCAGGGCCAGGGGGGCCAGCCCCTGGTTCTCAGGCTGCCACGCCGGCCCCCCACCCTCCCCCGGGTCCTGGAAGCTTGTCAGGTCTCCGGAGCAGAGCACTCCGAGGCTTTAGAGGACTTAAACGTCCCCCAAGGACACAACACGACAGAGAGAGACACAGTGACACTCGGACGTGAGAGGGAGAGTGGCCACCGGCTCCGAACACGGAGGGCGGCCGGGCTGGGGCTGCTGCTGCAGAGGCCACTCTGGCCACACTTGTCGGGGGGCTGAGGTGGCTCCCCGGGCTCCCCGAGGACCGGCCGCTGACAGACCCGGGTCCCGGGGTGCGGAGGCTGCTCGCGTCCGAGGGCCTCCTTGTAGTGACGCTCTTGAAGCCCAGCTCCGGGTCCGGCGGCCAGCTCCAAGGTCACCGGCAGCAGGTGCCAGGGGTCTGGGCAGTTTCTCCGCTTCACCACGCCTGCAGGGCCCCAGGAGCTGGCTCCGAGCCCGGAGGGCCATCTGGGGGTGTGCAGTGTCCCGACTGTCCACCCGCTGTCCCTCAGGGCACACCTTGAGGCCTTTCCGTGGCTTCTCAGGGGGTCTCTGCACGTAGCCCATGGCTGGAAGGCACCTGGTCAGCTTCCTCCCCAACCCCCAGCTCGGTGCCAGGCCGACTGCAGGGACCAGATCCTGGTCCTGGGGTGTTTGGGGAGAACATCAATTTAGGACCCCCCTGCAGGGACAGAGGACGTGCTGCTGACACAGCTCCGGGCCAAGGCTCTGGCGTGGAGGGACAGAGTGCCAGGCTCCTGAAGCCCGTCCCAAGCCTGTGCCCTCACCCGGGCCGGGCTGACGGGCAGCTTGGCGCCCGGGCATGGGGAGCCCGGCCCGCAGCACACGGGGTTGCGGGCAAGGCCCTTCCTCCTCCTGGGGTCGGAGCAGAGCCGCCCTCAGCACGGCCAGAGTCCCAGCCAGACCTCCGAGCCCTGTCCTGGGGACAGCGGGCTGGGCACCGCGTCACCTGTGGGGAGGGGCATTTTGGAAGACAGGTGTCCCTCAGACTGGTGGTGAGGAAAGACCAGTGGCCGGGCCTCAGGGCTTCCGAGGGGCCCGGGGTCCACAGGGACTCCCAGCCCCCACTGTCTTGTTGCGTTTCCACCTGCCTGCGGGGCTCTCGCCTCGTGAGTGGGGGGCTGCCCGGGCTACAGGCACTCTTGACCTTGGGCACCTGCTCGGAGCCGGCGTTGTTTTTTTTTTAACTCTTTAAAAAAATTTTTTTTTCACATTTATTCATTTTTGAGAGAGAGAGAGACAGCGTGAACAGGAGAGGGGCAGAGAGAGGGGAAGACACAGAATCTGAGGCAGGCACCAGGCTCCGAGCTGTCAGCACAGAGCCCGACGCAGGGCTCGAACCCGTGAACCATGAGACTGTGACCTGATCCGAAGTCGGATGCTTAACCGACTGAGCCCCCCAGGCGCCCTCGGAGCTGGTGTTTATCTAAACAGTAGAAACCTTGCCCCCAGACAGTCCATTGTCGCTGGCTCCCCGTAAGTGCTGGCTGACCTGAATGTCCCACCCACTGGGTCTGATGTCACCCCCTCCCTGTGATGCTGAGCCTCCCCCTCCAGGTAGTCCCTGTGCTGCCAGCCGCTCCGTCGCCCCCAGTCCTCAGTGACCACAGTTTTGCTTTTATTCACGAAGGGTATTTCAGCAGACGGGATTCTGGGTGCGTTCCTTGGTTCAACGCTTTGCAGACGTCGGCCCACTTCTGGCCCCGGGCGCTTCCTGGCACAGCCACCGCCTTCCCGAGGCCACATTAGCCCGAGTCTCAGATTGCACGTGTGGTTTGGGGCTTCCCAGTGCCCCTCTCTTGGGGGTCTCTGATCTTTTGTATTTATCCCTTATGGTTTTTAAGAAAATGTGGCCACTTCCCGAGCACTGTCTCTACCGAGTCCCCTGCCGGCCCCGCCACACCCCTCCTGGGACGCGCTGGACTTTTTCTCGTTGTCGCCCCGGCCCCGAGGCTGTTCTGGTCTCCACGTGGCTTCTCTCTCCTCCCAGGATTGCCTCCTTCCCACTGACGCAGCCGCAGCGTGTCCGCAGCTCCTGCGTGGCTCTGTTGGCCTCAGCCGGTGAATTTCCACGTCAGCCACGGTCACAGGAGCCCCAGCCCCCCGCCGGGCTCGCCTGTGTCTGTCACGTGTCCTTGGGACACGTCTGCAGCACCCTGGCCCGCCAGCCCATGTGCCTCTAGCCTTTCTCTTCAGAATGGGGTGTATTTGGGGCGCCCGGTGGCTCAGCTGGTTAAGCGTCTGGCTCCTGATCTTGGCTCAGGTCATGATCTCACAGTTCGTGGGATCGAGCCCCACGTTGGGCTCTGGGCTGACAGTGTGGGGCCTGTTTGGGACTGTCTCCTCCTCTCTCTTCCCCTCCCCCACTCACACCTGCTTGTTCTCTCTCAGTCTCTGCCTCAAAATAAACAAATAAACTAGAAAAAGAAGAATGGGTTGGATTTTCCCACTTCCTCATAGGCTGACGTTTTGGGCTGCGTCCTGGACTTGGGGAACACACTGTCTAGATTCTGGATTCTGTTGAGCTCCTCGGAAGAGTGTGGACCTTGCCCTTTTAAACAGCTTTTTCACCTGTCTGAACCCAAACTGCACCCTCCGCCCCCCGCGTGGTGGCAGCCCTGGGGGGCAGCTCGGAGTCTGCCCGGCCCGTTCCTATTTTAGTGTGAGCCCGAGATTCGGACAGTTTACGTGCGGAACTTGGGGCTCTCGCCCTCTGGCTCCCTTTTCTCCGGGGTTCTCCTTTCCCTTCCCAGCAGCCGGGATTGCCCAGGACTCTGTCCCCCGGTTCAGAGTCGGGAGGGTGGCCGGGCTTCTGTGAGCGGTGGAGAGAGAGCAGCGAGGAGGGGGGCGAGTGCCGTGACCTCCGCGCTGACTGGCCTGCAGCCTCTGGGGCCTTCCGGAGCTCCCGGCTCCCTCAGACAGTGGTTTCCGGGCTCTGCCCAGAGTTAACAATGCCCCCCGAGCAGGCGGGCAGGGGGGAGGTGGGGAGCACCACCATCTGGTAAAGGAGCTGGAATTGACAATCCCGACAGAAGCCGGCGCGTGAGAGCTGAGAAGCGGCCCAAGTCCCCGGAGCCCTGCTCTGCCCCGGGAGCGGTGCTCCTGTGGTCCGGGAGACGGGACGGCTTTGTGCACAGTCACAGCGAGGGGAAGGCAGGACGTGAGTGTCCCGGTCCGGGCTCCCCTGGCGTCAGATCTGCACACCGCGTTGGGCTGACCCAGGGCACGAGTGGGGGCAGTGCTGGTGCGCCCTGAACTGTGTGTGTGCTCCTGCCCCAGGGAGGGCCCAGAGAGGAGTCCCAGGAGCCGCCTATGTGCCCAGGAAGGACGGGCCCTGGCATCACTGCCTGGCCCCACGCCCGCCTTACACACTCAGACACACTCGGCCCCAGGTCACTGCCTCAGATGCTTCAGTGTCCGTACAATTCTCTCATCTCCGGGCTGCCTGGTGGCAGCGCTGCCCCTGATCATGGGGAGCTGGACTGAGGAGAGCGGGAAGGGGCGTGTCTGGCCCTGGGGGGTCCCCGGGGGATCTCTGCCCAGGGCCGGTTGGAAGGGCTCCACCCGGGGGCTTGGTCCCCAGGGATGAGGGTGGGGACGGCCCCTCCAGGCAAGCGGCCTGGAGACGGAAGGGAACCCAGAGGCAGAAGGGTGGCGGAGCAACTGCAGCCACAAGGCTCGGAGCCTGTCTGGTCCCCCCCTCCCTTGTGGGGCACGCTCACCGGGCTTCATGGGGGTCCCCGGCGGGTGTTGCGGACCCATCCTCTTCTCACCCCCAACCTTCCACTGGACAGACGGGCAGGGTCTGAATCCCGCTGCGGACGCAATTCCACAGCCCAGGCCACCGCACTGCGGTCCGGCCTCCAGGTGCCTCCGCGCAGACGCGGAGAACACACATGATGCTTACGGAACCAGAGTCCGAACTCCGACGCCCCCTTCTGAAAGCTGTAGCCAGACGGCTGCCGGTCCCATATTTGCAGTCAAGCCGGGTTCCCCAAACCCAGCTTCCTATGGGTGCTGTGTCCCAACGAGCACGTGCAGGGAGGGGTCCGAGGAACTGCGTCACTCGGGAGGGACATGCCACCAGTGCCCTCTCTTCTATCCACAGGTGGCCCCCCTGCCTTCTGGGCAAACGCACACAGGCAGAGACTTTGGGAAACCCGACTCCAGAGGACTCACAGCCCAAGGGGCTGGAGGAAGAAAAACAACAGGAAATGTCATGCCTTCTGGTGCTGGCGGAGAGGGGGGGGGTGGGGTGCGCTCCCCGGGGGGGCAGGGCTGGGGGGGTGTTTGCACCCCAACCTGTAGCATTTTTTTTAGTTTATTTTTTGACAGAGAGCGAGCAAGCAAGGGAGGAGCAGAGAGAGAGAGAGAGAGAGAGAGGGAATCCCAAGCAGGCTGCGCATTGTCAGCTCAGCGCCAACGTGGGGCTTGAACTCAGGAAGTGTGAGAGCATGACCTGGGCTCAAATCCAGAGTGGGCTGCTTAAGTGACTGAGCCACCCAGGCGCCCCTCAGCCCGGAGCATTTTTAAGTACGGTTCCGTGCACATTGGCTCCCATGCAGACACAGAGCTTGCTATTTCTAGAACGTCACAGAACGGAGCCTGCGGCCCGGCGCCCTGGGAGACGGCCGCCTCCGCCGGCCACGGTGCTGTCTGCTCGGTCGGTGCCTTACTCAGTGCGACGCGGGACGGACCGCGGCTTGTTCGGCTGCTCAAGGGGAAGGCCTGCGGGGCGCCTCGGTCCTTCGCAATCGTGACTGGACCCGCCATCCACGTTCCCAGATGTGTGACTCTGTGCCTTCATGTCTTACATACAGACCCGGGAGAGATCGCCGGGTCATGTGTGCGGCTAAATGCATATTCAGATTTGTGAGAAATCACCAAGCGATCCCTGTTGGCATCCTCTCTGCCACTCAGCGTCCTGTGCTCCTGACCGTGTGAGCCGCTGTCCCCTCGTGGCCAGCGACACTCACCTTGGCTCCCACGGCCCTGTGCCCCTGAGTGTCCTCTTCGGGGAAGTGTCAGTTCGGGCGTTTTGCTCGTTTTTGTTGGGTTATTCAGTCTGTCGAGGCTTGGACCCCCCATGGGTTCTTTTAGGGACCACGGAATTTGCGAGTATTTCTGCCCCTGGGCAGCTTTGTTCTCTCGAAAAATTCTCTCGACAGTGGAATTTGAAGAGCAGAAGTCTTGCATTTGGTGGCGTCCCGTTCACCCGGCTGCCTTTGTGCCGTGTCTGTGAATGCTCCACCCGACACCACGTCATGAACATTCGTCCTAAATTACACTGCACGGAGGCCCGGGGCCAACTGAGCTGGTTTTGAGAAGGAGGGCGTGAGGCTTACGTCAAGGCTCTTTTATTTGCGTGTGGACAGTCCATTGTGCAGCAGCTGTGGCAGACAGGGGACAGGTGCCCCAAGGGGTGGCCCTGGGCCCAAGTTCTCCGTTCTGCTCCTCTGACGTGTGTGTCCCTCCTTAGACCCACATCACGCACGCAAATGTACCGTGCACGTCAGGTGACATCTTATCTGCCGTGAGGGCTGGGCCCCCGCCCCGCCGTGGCCTACGGGAGCCCCTCAGCACCCCCCAGTCTGCAAGCCTCAGCAGGGCTGTGGACAGGCTGCCTCTCTGTGCCCCACCCCTGTGTCCTGGTGACCCGGCTCCTTGTGAGGATGGACGGTGCCAGAGTCTCCACAGGGCTGGGACCTCGAGGAGTCTGGGGGAGCCCCGTCCTCTCTGAGACCCGGGAGGGGCAGGGATCCTGCCTGTCCCTGGGAGAAGGGCAGCGCAGCCGGAACACAAGAGCCTTTCTCAAGGCCTGGGCCCGCCTCCTGGTCTCAGGCCTGAAGGGCACTGGGCCCGCCCCTTCCCCACCCTTGGGCAGTGCTCCGCTCACGAGTGACTTTCCAGGGGTAATTACTGGGGTAATTACAAGTGACACGTTCGGTTCCATCAGCTGGGGTTACTGAAGGCGTGGGGGGAGGCGCAGCTGGTGCACAAAGGCACAAGGACTCCTTTGTGAGGGCCGCTCCAGCCGCCGAGGCCCTGGCCGCCTGCTGCGGGCCGCTCCGGGCCTCGGGACGGTCGGCCCCGGGGCGCACTGGGTCCTTACTCAGGAAGGTGGGAGCCTGACCCCTGGCTGCAGGCTGTGGCACCCAAGCCTTAAGCCTCTCACCTGGCCTGTGTGAAGTGGAGACGGCGGCCTCTCCCGAAGGGCCGTGGGTCAGACCCCGGGGTGGGTGGGGGGAGGTGACCCGCCCAGCAGGCAGGGCAGCGGCTGCCGGGGGAGGGGCCGGCTCCTCCGTGCCCTGGGAGGGCGGCCGTGGGCAAGGGAGCCAGGCCCCTGCTCTCAGGCAGCTTACTTCTAACAGGACCAGGTGGCAAAGGAAAGAGAAGCCAAAGCCCTGCAGGGTCCTTCCGGAGCAGGGGGGGCAGTTGGCGCGCTGGGCGGCCCCAAGGATGCGCCGCCTGGAGGCTGATTCAGAAGCGGGGTCTTTGCAGATGTGACTGACTCTGTTACAGATGGTGAGGGCTGAGGGCTCCACACCCGAGGGCAGGTGTCCGGAGGAGAGGCGACAGGATTTGGGACACAGGACGGAAGACACAGAACGCAGAGCGAACAGCTGGGGCATCCCGAGCCGGGAGAGGCGGCAGGGACCACCCCCCACCCCCGGAGCCTCGGGACACAGAACGGGGTGGGGGTGGGGCGGGACCACACCTTGATCTCAGACTTCCGCCCACGCAGGCTTGGAGAACACGTTTCTGTCGCCCTTGAGCACCAGCGACAAGTCCTACAGCAGGTCAAGCAGGCACATGCTGTGTGGGGAGGGCGGGCGCCGTTCCCAGACTGTGTCTGGGGGCCTCCCCTAGGGGGCATCGTTGAAGCTGAGCCCGAATCCCAAAACAGGGCCCTTAGGAGACAATCAGAGTGGGATGTGGCGGTCCGGGAGCAGCTGGTCCAGGGGACCACGGAGGAGGCGTGGCCAGGCCTGGGCGGAGCCAGGATGGCCAAGCACAGGCGACCCATGGGGAAGAGGGCGGGGCTGAGGAGTGGGGCCCTTCATTTCCGGAAGAGAAAGTGTGTCCCTGCCCATTTGGGGAGCTCCTGCTCCAATACCCGCCACACTGGGAAGGAGCGCTCCAGGGAGCACCGGGGCCTGAACACGTAATGAGCTGTTATTCCAAATGATAGGCTCTCCCTGCCAGCTGGCCGTGGGTTGCAGAGGGTCTGCGCCAAGTCCCTGGGGACCCGCGGCCGGGGTATAAAGGCCGGCCCTCCCCAAGCTCCTGGGACAGGCCCGTCTGCCAGCCGTGACTCCAGAGCACTGGAGATGAAGACCCTGTCCTTGACCATGGCCCTCGGCCTGATGGTGGCCCTGCAGGCCCAGGCCCCCCGTCCATCCAGGACCCAGATGTGCGGCTCACGTGGCGGGGGGCTGGGCAGGGGCGACCGAGGCTAAGCACTTCCCACTCAGGGACACTGAGGTCCGTGGTCAGGAGCTACACCCACTTTAGGGCTCAGCCCTTCAGCCCTGACCCTCCCCAGGCTATGGTCCGAGAGAGCAGGACGATTCGGAGCCAAAAGGACCTCCTTCTGGTCCTGAGCACCCCCAGAGATGCGGGCGTGGCTGAGGGACTGTGCCGGCGTCTGGAAGGGACTCAGAGCCCTGGGGGTGGCGGGTGTCCCTGGGAGGCCTCCGAATGCGGGGGACGAGTGGCCAGGTCTGGTGGTGTCTGGGGGGGGCCGTGGTTGGAATCATGGGGGGTCGCGGTCGGAGGGGCTGGCCACGCGTCAGCAGTGCCTGTGAAGGGCACGTGTCTCAGGCTCCGGGGAAGTGGTGTATCCACGCTCTCGCGTTGGAGGCGGACATCCGGATAACCGAGGTGCCCCCCGTGCGGTTCTCGGTGCTGAGGAGTGGCTATGGCACGTCTCCGAGGCGTACAAGTGCGCGTCTGCCCGCTGGCCTCTCCCTCCCGGGGCCTGCGTCCCCACTCGGGGCCCTCCTGCCTGCTGTGGGCGCGGGGCGACGCTAACACCCACCGAACTCTGGAGGGCCCCAGTCGGGGCAGGAGTAGAGGCCTGGTGCGCCCCCCAAACAGAAGTGGACAGCAAGCCCTTGCCACCGGACTCCTGTCCTCCAGGACCCATGGCCAGGGCGACACAGTGCAGTCTGTCCTGGAGAAAACTGCTCTCCTTGGAGCCTCTCCGGAGGGGGGAGGGGTGCCTCACCCCATCCAGGGCCTCATCCCCCCCCAGGCCAGCCTTCTCGCCCTCCCCCACTGCCCTGGGTCAAGTCCTGTGCCCAGGAGGGGGCAGGCTTGGCTCGGGACTTGAGTCCCTGGTGCTCCCTGGTGCTGGGGACCCCACTCCTGGGGCTCAGGTCTGGAGGGGAAGCCGGGGGACAGGTAAGTCAGACGCCGTCTCCGGGAGTAGATGCTCATGCGTCCCGCTCTGTGACCTTTCGCGGTGAGGGGCACAAGCCACCTGTGGGTGGAGGAGGCGCCCGTGAAGGGCCACCTCGTGCTTTACAGTGAAGGACAGTTCCAGGGGGACCCGTTCCGAGTAGCCAAGCTCATGGGTATGTTTCCCGCCACCCCCATGCCCACCTGCTCCCAGGGCTGCGCCCCGACACCTCGGCCACACCCGCTCACGGCTCCGCAGGGGAGGCCCTGGCATCAGCCCGGAAGCTCCGAAAGCTTTCGAGCAGTTCTCCTGGGACAAGGGGTGGCCGTAGGCCAGCGTCTTCACACCCATCCAGGCAGGTGAGGACGGCCCTGCCACGTCCCGGGGCCACCCCCAGATGGCTCCTGGGGAGCGAAGTGACGTGTCCCCGGGGCGCCGGGGCCCCGCCCTTGGGCCCTTGCTGCCGGAGTGAGCGGCACTGGGGTTGGGGCCCTTGAACGGGGCTCCTTCTCATTCCGGCTCCTTCTTCGCTTCCACAGAGAGTTGCACCCCCGCTTGTGATTAGGGTGACTGACCCTTGGAGAAAAGTCCTGTATTGGATGGGATGTTGGGGTCCCCAGGGGCAACCCACCCCGCAGACAGGAGGGACCTCGTGTGGGCAGGAGAACCCCCTCTGGGGCCTGCTCCTCACCTCGGATGTCTGTCCCCGGGTGTCACTCAGGGACATTTAAGGGCTCCTTTGCTTTCTCTGTGCACTGGGTTCATATGTGGAAGTCGAGGCCAGGGGCCAGGGTCTGCCTGACCACACCCAGCGCACCGAGAGACAGCAGCCAGGCCACTAGGGACAAGCTGTCCCTTTCCGCCCCTCCCACACCCCCTCTGCTGCCCAGTCACAAGGACCTCTGTCACACAGCCATTAATACTGGAGCTAGGGTGCAGTGACCTCCTGCGGCCCCCAGGTCTGCTGGGAGCACAGCCAGATGAGGATGAAATGGGCTAGTTTAGAGGTCTCACCACGGCCCCGCCCCTCGTGCACACAGAGCTTCGGGTTGGGACGGATCGCAGAAGGACCCTCGTCTCTGCTCAGACTGGCTCTGCAGCAGCCCCCCACAGCCCCCCTGTGAGCCCCTACCTGCACCCCATAGCAGCCCCCCATGACCCCCATCTGCACCCCACAGCAGCCCCCGCGAGCCCCCCTGCACTCCACAGCCCCACCT
>PISW01013302.1:0-27074 GCA_004023785.1 Mungos mungo
CTCCTGGTGTGCAGACCCCCCTTCCTGGTGTGCAGACCCCCTCCTGGTGTGCAGACCCCCTCCTGGTGTGCAGGATCCAGGGCTACTGAGCACTCACCCTCTCGCCCTTTGGTCCTGCTGGGCCCGGAACTCCGATTGGTCCTGGAGTACCCTGCAGGGGGTAAAAGAAAGCAGAGGTGAGGGGCTCGGTGCCGGGGGGGGAGCCCTGGGAGCCCCGCCCGGTGCTGGAGATGAGCAAGGTCCAGAGGCCCATTTTCAGGGTTGGCGAGGCCAGGCTCGTTCAGGGCAGTCATTCGACTGGGCGGGTTCCTGTTTGGGTTGGGGGCCTCGGGTAGAGAGGCCTCCCCCTGCCTCCGAGCCAGATTTGAGGAGGGAAACCCTTTCGCTTCACAACCAAGCTTGCCAAGGCTGAAAACGGTAGAACTGCTGCTTAGTTTGCTCCCTGAAGCGTTTGGGAGGGGTTGATGCCATCCCAGGGGTGGGGGTGCTGGCTGGCACCTGTTTGCCATCGCAGCTCCACATGCAGCGGGAGGGGCTTCATGCCACAAAGACCAATGCAGAGGCACATACAGAGGCAGGCGCAGGAGGGTCATTCAGCCACCGCTCACCCCACCCGCCCCACCGCCGGCCACTCTGGCCTCCGGCCTCTGCGACTGCTCCCAGGCCCCGCGGGGCAGGCTGGACCGGACAGTGAAGGAGTGTGTGTCGCACACGTGCTGGCCCTGGCCTGGCAGGCCCTGTGTCCTGCTGGTTCCTGACACAGGGCTGCCGGGATTTGGAGCGGGGCTTGCCTAGAGACGGGGCGGGGCTTGCCTAGAGACGGGGCGGGGCTTGCTAGATATGGTGCGATTAAGCATCTTCAGGTTCCCCATTTCCACCAAAGCCTGGACGAAGCCTATATTTCAGAGCTTCCTAGTGCTCTGCCTCAGTGTTTAGATTTCCTGCTCACACAAGGACCTGAGAACCAGGGGGCTGGCTTGCCCGCAGTTTCCTGGGGCATGAGCCAGGGGGGAGATGCCCATTTACTTTACAAGGAAAAGAAAAAGAATGCTAAGATGTTCTCTGTGCCCCCTTTGCAAGTACGCCGGAGGACTGGGCAGGTGACAAGAGCGTGTCAAAAACGAAAGAGGCCCAATCAGGCTCAGAACAGCACTCTGGAGTCCCTGGCCTGCTTCAAGTCAGGCTTCTAAGGCCTATCAGCTCTGTGATATTGGAGACGTCTCTTGGGCTCTCTGAGGGTCCATTTTCCTCCCTGTAAAATGGGGATGATAAGGTGAGTATCTGCTTCTGCGGACCCTGCTGGTTAATTTGGATGAATGCGCGTCACGCATTTGGCACCAATGAATGTTAGTATTGGCAGGGCAGGGTTATTTGCCCCATAAAACTTTTCCTTTAAGGTTGTGATATTGATTTAATGAGGAAAAATAAAACCTGAGGTCCAAAGGGGACCAAATCTATGAATTTGCATTGCTCCCCTCAGTCCAGTAAGAATGGAGAGCGTAGTTGTGAGGACAGCTTTGATTTCTCTGATTCCAGCCACAGACCACGCCCCTAGCCCTGATTGGCCACTTTGGGGTGGGGTGGGGTGGGGTGGGGTGGTTGTGCTAGGTGTGAGGAGGCCAGAATCATGCTTGGAGAAGAGGTCTAGTCTCTGAATGGGAGTATATATAGTGCTGCCTCCGAAAACGCGTGGTGAGAGGCGCTCTGGAAGGGATGTGGTCTTGGCGGAGCCCTGTCTCCGCCTCTGCTTGGTCAGGACACCTGCCATAGGACAAGGCTCTGCTGCTCCGTTCTCCAAGCTCTGGGCTCCTGCCACACCAGCTGTGAGGTTCACCTCCAGGACCCCGGGAAGGCCTGCTGCTGCTCCCTACAAATGAAACCTTGCAAATTCGCCTTCCCCTGAGGGTCGTTCCAGCCAGCTCATTAGAACCTTGTCTTCTGGGCAGACCACACAGCCATGGCCTTGACAGTATCCTGCAAAGGCAGGGCTGGAACTCACTGGCTGGAAGGGGCTGGGGACACACCCACTGTGCTGGCTCCTGGGCCGGGAAATTCGGCCTCCTGGCCCTTGGTGGTAAGTGATCCCTATACCCTGGGAAGGTGACAGGACTCAGTGGGAATGCCACTTCCCTAAAGACCTCCCGAGGTGCTCTGGGAGGGGCGTGGCAGGTGGAGAGGAGAGGAGAGACTCTTTTTTCTGATACTTCAGCTGTTTGTCACAAGAGGAAGGGCCAGGTGCTTTCTAGTCATGAGTAGGTGATACCTGTTTTCTGGAATCAGAAAGAATGAAGAGGGGACCCGAATGTTCCTGATTTGCTCTGTGTACTTGAACAGTTTGCCCTTGTTGGATTGCCGGGCCACTGCGGCACCACGGGAAATGGCTATAACATGCCAGCAGAACACTGAGCTGGGACCGTCCCATGTGACCCTAGATGCCACACCTGCCCTCACCCCAATACACACCACAGGGGGCTGCACAGGACCAGGAAGCCCTTGTAGGCAGACAGGAGATGGACAGAGTTCACAGCATGAAGACAACACGGCATGATGGGCACGTACAGACACTGTCATGTTTGGTGGGCGTGAGTCAGGGTCCTGACCCCTGGGGCTGGGCTCCCAGGCTGCACTCAGCCTTCCGTTAGAAACAGAGTCTGTGCCGCTGGAGCAGCCTTCCACCCTGTGTCCCAGATTTGAGGACCCTGGGTTCCTATGACGGCCAGGCTGTCTGTCTTTGGTCAAGAGACCTGGATTAGCATTTCTGAACTAAGCACAGATGGGACCTTCCTGCTGTTGGTGGTGGGATAAGGCATAACTCACGGGGAAAACAAGGCCACAGCAGGATGGGGACAGACGAGAAGGGTCACAGGCCAGGGGTGGGATGGGGTGGGATGAAGGGTAATGGAGAAGCGACACTCACCGGTGGCCCAGGCCTGCCGTCCAAACCTGAAGCTCCCTGGACGAAGGGAAGAGTTTGACCAAGAAAAGGGGAGGGGAGGAACGGGAGGGAGAAAAAGGGACCAGGGAGGGAAGAGGTGAGTGAAGCAGTGACTCTGGACAGACACAAACGCTGGTAATCAAACAAGACGGGAGAAATAAGCTTGGGAGGACAGGGAATGGTATTCACATGGAAACCAACAAAAATGGACGCTGTGTGCAGTGTGGCCAACTGCGGAGCTGGTGACCAGTGCAGCTGGCCGTTCAGAGCCTTGGTGCCGCCTACTGCGCTCTGTCCTGTTATCCCCTCTCAGAAACCCCTCTCTCGGGGGCTTGCAGGGCTCCGGGGAAAGGGACACAGACAGAGAATTCGTGGAAAGGTGTCTGGAACGAGGGGTAGTGCATCCTTCCCAGGACCAGTCTCACTGCAGAGGGACGAGCCTAGCGGACGGCGGTTTCTCTTCCCAGCCTCTCTTGCACAGCTGTTGGGACCGGGCCATGCTGGGGAACCCTGAGGAGGTCAGTACTGGGTGACAGCACCTGGCTTGGGAACCTGGGGAGAAGCCGGCCTGTTTCTGCTCCAGGGGTGGGGGGTTCTGGGGGGAGGGTAGGCTCCCTGGCACTGCACAGTTTGCAAAGCTCAGTGCAAACCCAATCCGTGTTGTCCCAGTCAAGGGCCCCTTTATAGGAAAAGCCTTTGGGGTCAGCTTAAAGCCACAGAGGTCTAAGGCCATGTACGCCCTGGAGTAAACTGGCTGGTGGGTGGGATGCTATTAAGACCACTTGCAATGCAGCATCCCGCAATACATGGGTGGGAACAGGAGCTCCTGCTCCTGGGCCGGGCTGGAAGCTGCCCCTGAGACCCACCTAGAGCCACCAGAGGGGCGTTTATCTAATGATGCCAATGTGACACACCAGAGGGAAGATGGTGGAGACATTCTGGCCCAGTAAGGATTGAGTTCTTAAAAATTGCTTTCAGCTGAGCCTCAGAAATGAGCCTAGGGCAGGGCACCTGGGTGGCTCAGTCAGTTAAGCGTCTGACTTCCTCTCAGAGCATGGTCTCATGGTCTGTGAGTTTGAGCCCCGGGTTGGGCTTTTGTGCTGACAGCTCAGAGCCTGGAGCCTGTTTTGGATTCTGTGTCTCCCTCTCTCTCTGCCCCTCTCCTTCTCACTCTCTGTCTCTCTCTCTCCCTCAAAAACAAATAAACATTAAAAAATTAAAAAAAAAAAAGGAATGAGCCTAGGCCTCAGGATTATAACTCGGGGCAATGCCCCCAGGCAAGGGAGGGCAGGGGAAATGGTGCTGGGGAGTAGGGTCCTCCCGGGACTTCCTTCTGAGTGTTAGAATCACAAAAGTTCTAGGATGATCTTAGCCTAGAAAGCTGTGGTTCTCAACCCCACTGCCACATGAGAATTTACTGGAAGGACATGTCAAATAATACAGATGCTTGGGCCCCACTCCACCCCAACTCAACCAGAGTCTCCAAGAATGAGGCTGGGGGTAATATGTCATGTTTGGAAAGCTCCAGGTGACTCCAGTGTGTAGCCAGCCCTGAGAACCACTTCTGAACTGAACAGGACATCCTGGAAAAGCAGACCTCTACCGTATGGCACACAGTATCGAGGGGAAGCCGGATATCGGAGAGCTTTCACAAACTATCCACATACTTTGTCTATGCAGCATCAATACCGAGTTATCTTGAGAGATCTGGAGCGGAGGGCATGGACTGGAGATTTTCAGGGCATATGTGGGCCACTGACATATTTTGCATGATCTGCCGAGTTGCAAGGAATTTTGACTTCATGTTAGAAAATGGGGAGATTTCACATCAAATGTCAAATGTCCAGCTTCCTTTGAAAAACGAGACTATCCAGAATACTGGACCCTCATTCCCCCAAGGCCAGGGTCAGCTGAACTGAGGAGGGGCTGCTCTCCTTAAGAAGGGATGCACCGTCTCCAATGTGCCACAGTCCCCACTGCTCCCCACTGTCTTCCGAAGTCCCCATCAGTTACCATCTGTGAGTATGCTGGCTCTGTTGTTTTTTTAGGCCAGCACGTGCCCATGTCTCTACTGAAAGTTGACAGCTTGAAGACAGACCGGGCAGTTTGTCTTTCCTCTGGCACTTTCTTTGCTTATATAACCTGTTTAGTCTCCGTGCCGTTTACATTTCGGCCCCTGGCGAAATTCTATAGTGTTCACGAAGGTGTTGGGGCCGTGAAGGCGGACAAGGAGAGATCTGTGGTCGAGCGGAGGCAGGAAGGCTCTTTAACGGTAAGGAAGACTTAAACATTCCGGACATAGCCTGAGACACGGGAAAACGTCTGTTAAAGTCATCAGTTTTCTATAGTCTTTCAGGCACATCAGCTCCTTAAATAGGCCTACATTTGATGCACTAATGAGGGTGTAATCATACCTTTTGCTTTTGCTGTTTGATGGCTATGATTATATTAACCAGACCTTCAAGTTTGGCCAAGCTGGGGTTATTGGGCTTCTCTTTGTTCTCCTGTTCTTTTCGGCTTCCCGGGATGGGACCTGGCCTTGGGCCCAGTGGCTGGAATGAGCCCCTTCTCCAGGCTGTGGCCTCAGTGAAGGACCTGCCTCTGGCGTGGCTTAACCACTGACTTCATATGTGACGTCAAGTGACCCTCTTTCTTCTCTGGGGCCATCAGTAAAATGAGTAGATGGATCGTGAATGTCCATTCTAGCTCTAGAAAACTGAGCCGCCAAGAATGCCAGCCCCGCGGGGGTGTGAGGGAGGATGGAGCCCAGGGCTCCCGCGTTGGGCAAGGCAGTGATGAGGCCAGGAGCCCACCGGAACGTGGGACAGAAGATCTGCCCAGGCCGGGCCCCATGTCTGGAAATGCCGATGCCTCCCCCTGACCTGGGATCTGATCTCGGGGCAGGCTGTGATGAGAGATCTGAGCGGCCTCAGCCTGCTAGGACCAGAGAATCTGCCTCTGTACAGGCTTTTCTGCCGTGGCCAGTGCTTAAGAGTAGAGAGTGGGGGCTCTGCTGGGGTCTCAGTGGGAAAATCGAAAAGAGATGGAGAACATTTCGCTGTCTCATCCCCACCCCGAGTCCTTCAAGTTGGGCTTCCAGAAGGACAGAGTTTTATTGCCTCTGAGTCAGGCACATGTAGGCCACTTGTGCTCTCTAGCCGGGCTTTCCTTGTTTGGGGCGGGGGGGGGGCTGTCTTATTTAGCTCTGTATTTCCCCCCCACACCCAGGCCAGGACCTGGCCTAGAGGGAATCTTCATAAGGGAATTAGAGCCCCTAGTCTTCCCCAGGTGGGAAAGCAAAACCTCACAGGAATGCTCAGAACTTGAGAACCCACACAGTCTTGTCTCGGGGTCCCGCACACCACCCGGCCTGCCCGGAACCCCCCCGGCTGGCTCCTGGCAGCGTTGCTGGCTCTGAGATACTCACGGGTAATCCCAGCGGCCCTCGGTCTCCTTTCTCTCCCTGGACACCCTTCTCTCCTTTTGCTCCGTCTAGTCCTGCTTCCCCCTGCAGGAAAGGGAGCGGGGAGATCACAGAAGGGCATGTCTCAGACAACTCATTCTTGCATTCTGGGGTCCTGGAGATGGGGGTGGGCTGGGTAGACGGGGGCACCTAGAGGATATGAAGGTGGGAGGGGGTGGAGGGGGCTGGCCCATGGGTGGCAGGCTGGAGGCTCCAGGAGCCCTTGAATTCCTAGCCTGGCTCTCCTTCTGTTAGGAGTCCTCAGTAAGCCCGGAGTGACTGTGAGGGCCCCCAAAGAAAAGGGGATGAGTGGAGTGGAGACAAACCCAAAGGACAGTTCTAGGTTGGGCTTGGGCAGAAGTGACCATCTGTCTAGCAGCAGAAGTGGAGCCCTGCAGAGACTGGCTGGCAGGGGCCTGAAATGCCAGCATGGGAGTCCTGAGGCTTCCAAATAACTGGGACAAGAAATTGCCCAACAGTCCCTTGAAGTGTATTGGGGCAGGCAGTAAGGACCAAGATGCCATCAGCCCCCAGCTCCTCTTACCCAGTTGAAATGCTCTTGAGAGGGGAGACTGGGAACCCCCCAGACTAGAGACCAGTGGCTTTGGACCCTGGGAGGGGGCCCACACTACATCCCTCTCTGTCTCCCACCTATACCCTAGGGTGGGTGAAGGATGTGGGGCAGGTTACATGGGAAAGGATTTCACCATGTGCTAAGAATCTAACCTGTCACTTACTGGGTGCATTAATGGATGGGAAAATTCTAAATCCACAGCCTGCCCAATGTCAGTGATGGATGTTAAAAGGAGCATAGGACTTCATTCTGTCCTGATTACAGCTACTGGCTAGAGGGCCACACAATTCCATTTAGGGATGGGGTCAGCTGGGCCATCTGTCTCTCAAGGACTTTCTTCCTTTCCAGCCCTCCCTGACACACCCCCTCCCCCTGCTCCAGCACCTGTCACATGACCTCTTCTTACCTTTGGTCCAGGAACACCTTGGAGCCCCTGCATTTGGAATCAAAACAAGGTGCCTCAGAATTGCATTTCTGGTTAAGTCAAAAATACTTTGTCCACAAGTTGGACCATGAAAGGGCAAGGGCCTGGGGTCCCTGCCCAGGGGAAGTAGAGGGGATGCTAAGGGGGTTTGTGCTTGGGCCTCCCTGGGGGTGGGGTCTGAGCCAGGCTCCCCAGCCAGGGACTGACAGAGACTCTCTGTAACCCCAACAGCTGACCTAGAGTCTCACGAAGGGATGATTCAGAAGGAACACAGCAAAAGTTGAATTAATATGTGCAAAGTGTTTGGAACGGTGTTTGGCACATAATAAGTCTCGATAAATGTTGGCTACTCTTATCGTTAGTACTTCTGCCAATGACAATAAATGACACTGTGTCGTGGGGACTGTGGACCCCACAGAGGAGGGACCAGCATCTGTTGGCTGAGGATGCTCAGGGGCCTTATAAAGGCCTCATCTTATCACCTGTAACCATGGAAAGGCCCATCCATGGGGTTGGTTTTAAATCACTGTCTATATTAATCTAGATCTTTTCGCTGGCCAGTTAGCAGAGGAGGATGCAGGAGAGCAGATGCCTGACGGCAGAGGGCAGAGCTTAGTGACAGAGGGACTCCAGCAGGGAGGTGGAACTAGCTCCCAGGGCTGCCAGGCCGCTCAACTGTTTCCAGGAAACTGTAATGCCCGGCTTCCTCGGTGTTCCCGAGGGGGATGGCTGTCTAGCACGGGAAGGAAAAGGAGTAGGGGATGGCTCATGGATGAGAAATCCCACCCCCGGAGGAGGCAGTGACAGTGACTTGAGGCCTCTGAGGTTGACCCCGGTGACTGCTGCGGGGAGGGGATGTTAGGGCCCCAGTCACAGTGGACTGAAATGCTGATGAGCCTTCCAAACTTACCGGAGGTCCGGGAGGCCCCTCTGGCCCCGGAGGCCCAGGAACCTGGAATCCAAAGGGAGATGGTTAGTGCACTGCCTGCTATGCTCCAAGGGCCCCTCCTGACATGGCCCAGGGTCCAGCAGGGGCCTGACAGCCAAGCCAGAGGAGGACAGACCTGCCTAGCATGGAGTCTTCCAAAAGAAAGCTTAGAACACAATATTACCTGCACAATATTACCAAAAAACTCCAAACATTGCCAGGAAATGCTGTCTAGACTTCCAGAGTTTGTTGAGAAAAAAAAAGAGAGAGAAAGAAAAAAGAAAACATCTGGCATGTTTTCAGGCATGGGAACAATTGCTGGGAGCTAAGAGCTTCCCCTCCCCCCCAGATGGGGCATGAAACCTTCACACTCCCCAGTCCCTACCGCTCCCTATTGTCTTTGACCTGGGCCTTTACTTGGTGCATGCGTGGTCCTTGCAGGCATTTGAATTTTCTGAGGAGGATGGACATCTATTTGCCCATAGTCAGCCTCCCAGGAGGCGGGGGGAGGCTGGGGAGTCCTGCCTGCTCCTTTCTGGGCTGGTCACCCCATTTCAACTATGAGGCTCTTCCCGCCTTCCCAGGGTTAGAATGGCACGGGGTGTGGCCAGGGTGTGGCCGTCCTGCCAGGCCACCAGAGAGGAGCTCCCTGTATCTAAGGTCTCCTGGGTCTGTGGACTTCTCGGCTCAATCTCTGGAAACTCGATTCTCTTTTGTTAACAAGTTCACTGCTTTTTTTTCTTATTGAAAATAAGTAATTCAAGTATCCTGACTGTGGCAGTAGCTACACAAACCTATGTATTAAATAAAATTCAGAAACTATACATACTCCCCCCCGCCAAAGCCAATTTTACTGTATGATACTTTGGAAAATAAAATAATTAATAACAGACCCATTAAAATTCTTTGTAAATTAGAAGGGTCTGAAGGAATGGAAAATAATACATATCTGAATACTAATATTTTGCTTTATTTCCCTCCACTCTTTTTTGATGTGGTGTAAAATATATTTGAATGTGTCCATACTTAATGATGATTTTATATATACATATAATTTGATTCTCTGCTGGTTTTTTATTTAACCTGAAGCCCATTTTTCTGTGTTTTTAGTATGTTCCCTACAAGCGTCCTTTTCATGCCGACTGCATGGCGTGAAATGAGGTCCTCCCCAGCTGGGCTCAGAGCCGCGCTTGGCACAAACCTTTTCAAACATGGGGACCATTATTACCATTAGTATTATTACCATAAGTTATTGAGTCATTTCCTTCTTGTTAGAAATGTAGGCTGTTTCCAATTTTTTACTTGAAATACTTCTGGAATGAACATTTCTATGTGCAGTGCTTTTCCTGAATTTCGGAGCATGTCATTAGGAGGCCATCCATCTCTACCTCCGTAACCATATCATATCATTGGGTTTGTTTCCCTAAGTGCAGATAGGCTTTGGTGACACTGAAGGTGACAGGGGCAGGGGACCTCTCCAAGGGCTAAGAAGCCCTGGTGGTCTCTCCCTTGGTTCTGTCTGGGTGGCTTAGGCCCACCCACCAAACCTCCCCTCCCTCACAAACCACTGAGCTCTGCTGCTTTTCTGAATCTTTTCCTGGGCCCACAAATATGCCCAAATCCCTCTCACCTTTTGAGAACCTAGCTTCCATCCTGAGTTCCTCTCTACTGTGGTTCCCCCCAAGCTCCCTTAACCATCACATCTCTCAGAGAACAATGTGTCTCTCTGGAAAGCCTGTTTCCGGAGCTTCTAGGCAAACTCCTACAAAGTCTTCAAGACCCTGCTCAAATGACCCATCTTCTAGGGTGCTCACCCAACTCCTTGAGCTGCTAACCATTGTACACTGGCTGCTGGGGGCCGTCTGCTGCATAGAGGTGGCTCTGTTTCCTTGCCTACCTCCAGACTCTAGCCCCAGGAACAAAGCACGGAGGGTGCTCTCTGAACACCAGTGGGGAGACGGTGAACTGGGGCTCTGAGGCTGAGCTACCGTGTTCTGGGAATTTGCACTTCTTGCTCACTCCCTGTGTCAGGCAGCTGTGAGTTTCCTTCTAGAGCACGGAAATCCTGGAGGGACTGTGGTGTGATGAGGCCCCTGTCGAACCCCCTCCCCTCCCCCCGAGACACAGAAGGCAGAGCAGGTACAGCCTACCTCCACTCCTGGGTCTCCCTTCTCCCCGGGCTCTCCTTTCTCTCCCTGTGGGCACAAAACACCAAGGTGTGGACGTCGGCACTCAGGGAAGGCCGGGTGCAAGGACACTCTTGAATGTGTGACAAATCAACCGGGACTAGACATGGCCTAGGTGTGGTCGGGGAACGTCTCGGAGGCTGAGGAGACAGTCAGCCTGATGCATGAAGCCCTGGGAAGGGCCCCGAGATCACGGTCTTCGAGACTCTGTGGTCCCATGGGCGCCTGCACTGAGTGCGGAGCCCACTTGGGATTCTCTGCCCCTCCCCTGCTCATGCTCTCTCTCAAAAATAAAAACTAAAAAAACGTGTGGTCCAGCACGTGGGAGGAGAGGCCGTTAGCGTGTTTGGATCCTGTGGTGCACAGACCCTACACTGACCTGAGACCTGTGTCTAACAACAGAATGTGGCACCTGGCGAAGGTGACGGTTCATGGGACAGGTTATAACACACACGTGTTAAGGTTCTGTTAGAAATACGTGACACGCACATTCCCACACTGACACCCAGTCCTGTGTTGGCAGCAGGCACTGAGACTCCTGCTGGCCTTGGCCTTGAACAAGGAGGGAACAGCCTGCGTCGATAGCCTGGAGTAGCTCAGCGGCGTGCCCCACCACGGCAAGGCACAGATGTGAATACGGCTCTGGGAACAGGGCAAGGGCCCCCAGGGGGAGGGTGACGAGGAAATGTCCACACCACGTCCAAGAGCATGTCCCTGCTTTATGCCGGAGGTGACATGTCAGGAGGTGGTGAGCTGGCTACCTGTCCCCACCACATGGGGCGGCCCTGGTGAGTGGTGCCCACGGGACTCCCACACTGGGTCGCAGGTGGGGCTGGGGGACCTCGGAGGTTCCTTATACTTCTAGGAGGAGAATTCTGAGTCAAAGATTCTAGCACCTGTGAAGCAGGCTGGTGCCGTGAGGCAGGGGCCACTGTGCGGTGGGCGGAGGACATGGGAGCCACTGTTTGCACTCCAGTCAGCACCCCCCCCGGAGTAGCTGCTCATCAGGAGAACACCTCCCCTCCAGGGGGGAGGGGGGTTAATGCAGCCTTGCTGTAGCGGCGGGCATCCGCCGGGCTGGTGACCACAGCAAGGGCACCCCTGCTCTTGTACCCTCTTCCACAGCTGCCTGCCGACAGCCTAGACAGCCTGCCCTCCCGCCTTACCGTAAATCCCGGGAGCCCGATCGGGCCAGGCAGTCCTGTCGCTCCTGGTCTCCCTTGGTCACCTGGTTCTCCTTTCTCCCCAGTTGGGCCATCCAGACCCTACAGATCGACAAAGATTTCTGTTGGTCAAGAGCAAGGTCATCAAGGGGCCCTCTGTGACCAACTGTGGCATGCACACAAAGCTCCCTTCCTCTGAGGGCTGGTGTCTAGGGGTGGTGCCCATTTCACGGATGCAAACCACTGAAGCCCCGAGACGACTCCCAGGTCCAGCAGCCTGGCTGGTCTGGGGAAGGTCCCTTCCTTGTGCATGCAGCCTGTCCAGGCTTTCGGGCTTCTGCGTGCTTTCCCAAGACTCAGGTTTACACCAGTGACCTCATCTCCTTCCCAGCAACCCAGTGAAGTATCCCGGGAAAGCAGTCTTATCCCCATTTTAGAGATGACAAAACAGAGGTTCCACAAGGCTCAGCAACTTTCTCAAGGACACAGGAGAAGACAGAATTGGATCAGTTTTCTTGAGGTAGGAAACTGGCCTTCATTAAAAAAAGGTGGCGGAAGGGCTTGAGGGGAAACCCAGGTGCATCTCCCGCCCCCACCTCCCAGCTGCAGGTCCCTGGCCCAGGCTGCAGCAGGGACCTTGCAGAAGCCATGCTGGGGGTGGGACATTGTGCAGGCACGCATGCATCACAGGGTAGGGTCCTGGCCAGCCCTGGCACTCACCGGTGGGCCTGCTTGCCCCGTCTCCCCTTTCTCCCCCTTCTCTCCTGGGCTCCCCCTGTGTCCGTCTTCACCCTTCATCCCTGTGGGCCCAGCCTTTCCTGGGGGGCCTTGGGGACCGGGAGGGCCCATGTCTCCTGGTTTGCCTCGAGGTCCCTTTAGAAAATATCAGCAATACTTATTATTATAAACTAATGGAGGAGAGAGAGAAAGAGAGAGAAAGAGAGAGAGAGAGAGAGAGAGAGAGAGAGAGAGAGAGAGAGAGAGAGAGAGAGAAGAGTAACAAGAAAGAATGGGAGGTCCAAAGGATGTGGCTCTTCAGCGCTTGACTGGCCCGGGCGAAGAGCCTGTCCACCTTCCCTGGGAATTCCAGAAGCCTCCACACCGGCCCCACCCATCCCAGCTGGAACTTCCTGGCAACTCTTGGGCCATTAGTGTGGGGCTCAGGCTTGAGCAGGGTTGTCCCCCACCTCCCCAGTGCCTTCTCCATAAGGCTCACATCTGGGCTTCTTCCAGAGCCTTCTGTCTCCCCTTTCCCCCCACCAGCCCAGGTCAAGGCCCATCTTCAGAGACTTGTCTGAGAGAGTATGTTCTTACCTTTTCCCCATCGAGTCCTGGAGGGCCTGGAAGTCCAATCTCCCCCTGTGGCCAGAACAACTAAAGGTTACTCTCAGAGCAGAGAAGAACGGTAACTGTCATTTATGGGGCACTTCCCTTGTGCCAGGGTCCCCAGGGGTATGTACTTGCACAGCCTCCATTTCAAGGGGAGGACCCCAGCGCCCAGCTGTGTGCCTAAGACCTGCAGTCTGCGCAGAGTGGGGTTAGGTCCGAGCCTGGGCCTCCTGGCTCCACAGCCCACATTTTGGCCACAACCTCGTGTGCTGCCTCTGAGGGCCCTGGGGACTCCCTGATGCCCCCCAGTGCTCCCTAACCCAGCCTTCCTGTCCTGCCTGCCACACAGGGAGTCCCTGCATCTTCACATCAACCCAGGCCCCTTCTTTAGGTCAGGGAGGGGGATAAGGAGGCCTGGTCTCTGTCTTTGAGGCCAGTAAACAACGAGTCACATCTCCAAGGCAAAATGATTTCTATGAGAGGGGCAGAGAGGAAAGGGCAGTGAATTCTGCCTGGTAGATCAGGGGAGGCTTCAAGGAGGAGGTGGCCTTTGAGTTGGGCTTGAACTATGAGGAGTTGGAAAGGTAGGGAAGAGGGAAAGGTGCTTCAGGGCAGGGGTGCTCATGAGCAGAGGACAGAAGGGCCTTCTGAGAAAACCACGGGGGTGAGGCAGAATATAAAAGGGAGCAAAGACAGGGAGGGAGGGAGGAGGGGGATCGGGGAGGGGGTGGTGTGCCGTGCTCCCTGATGGGCCGGATGGGGTCCCCACATGGTTCGGCCTAGAGCAGTGACTTGTCTAGACCCAGGCTCCACCACATCAGAGGAGGCTGTGGATTACAGGAGCCCGAGGCAGGCTGCGGGGGAAGAACGGCAGAACTGAGGTAGCCGGCGTGGGGGTGACTATGATGTGGACAAGGTAAGGCCTGGAGCACCTGGGAGCAGTGGGCCAAGTCACAGGCCATGGTGCAGTGGTGGCTCTGCAGGGAACACTAGAGGATCACCCGGCAGCCCTGGCATGCAGGGACACGTGCAGTACCCCTGCGAAGTCTGCACCCCCCTTGTCAAGACACGTGTTACCTTCTGGCCTGGGATCCCCGGGGCTCCGGGTGGGCCGATTTGCCCGGGAAGACCAGGGGGCCCCTAGGAAAGACAAGAAAGACCTGTGGGAGAACTTTCCAACCAAGGAGGGGTGGCCTGTTGCCAGAGGTGCGTGCGTGGAGGCTGGTTTATGGAGAGCAATAATTTTCAAACATTTCATCCTTTTTGCAACAGAAATAGTATGAGGTTCCCACCGCATGAGGCAGACGAGCACCGAGTGTGTCTGGGTTAGAGTGGTCCTGCCCCACCCGGCCCCACCATCCTAGAGCCATGCCTAACAGCCTCTCCCTCCTCTCCTTCTGAGCACCCCTGGGGGCTCTGGGCTTCGAGGACATGAATCTGGCCTCCCTTGACGGGGACTTAAACATGCCTCCAGGAAACGGTCCAAATATCCATCAACAGGCAAAGGTCTGTGACACCCATACAATGAAATATTACTTAGCAGTAAAAAATGAAGCCAGCACTGGGTCCTGCCAGGCCACGGATGAAACCCAGACACATTTTGCAGAGTAAAAGCAGCCAGACACAGACGAGAATCCTGTGTGACTCCATGCAGATGACACCCCAAGAAAGGCAAGTGTGATCTACTGTGACAGAAAGCAGATCTGTGGTGACCCGGAGCTGAGGGTAGGTGTGGGACTGACACCTGAGGCACATAAAAGAACTTTCTGGAGCGACTGGGGTGAAGGATACATGGGAATGTGCATTTTTCAAAGCTGATCAAAAAGTGGGTACAGTTTATTGTATGTACCTTATACGTCACGGTTGATTTCAAAAGAGGAAAAAAATTCCATGAGAGTTCTGCTTCAAATATACTATTTCAAATTATATATTTTAATGTTCCCAAATGAAGCTCATCGATTCCAGAATCATGTGATGTTAATCCCCACCCCTTGGGTTGGGGCACGCTGTGACTGGTGTGTGATTCTGGGTTTATACATCCCTAAGCCTTCTGTGGCACATGGTCACTAAAAATAGTAAGTGAAATGAAATCCTAATAGTTTGAGAACTTTGTGATCGCCTTTCTCCTCTCCACGTGGGAAGTTAAACCTTGCGGTGGTTGTTTTGACCATAAATATTCACTACAATAACGCACAGGCCTGTCACTGGTAGGCACGCCTGTAAAATCTGGGCTCGGAATTCTCTGGTTTTCCAAGTGCAGAAAATAAACTTGATTTCTAGAAAAAGTGCAAATGTGGAGTTTGAGTTGCTACTGGTTTTTTAGGGTTCTGGATTTTATTAGCTGAAGTTTGGGAAAAAAGAGAAACGTAAAAGGATCCTCCTTGGGGTGTCTGGGAGGCTCAGTCGGTTAAGCATCTGACTTGACCTTGGCTAGGTCATGATCTCACGGTTCGTAAGATTGAGCCCCACATTGGGCTCTGCACTGACAGTGCGGAGCCTGCTTGGGATTCTCTCTTCCTCTCTCTCTGACCCTCCCTGCTCATGCGCGTGCTCTCTCTCTCTCTCTCTCTCTCAAAGTAAATAAATAAACTTGTAAAAGAGCACCCTCCTCTGTACCCCTACCCCCCCGCCTCCTTGACACATCTGTACAGAGCAGCACAGGAGTGCACGGCGGAATTGGCTGTCCAGAGGATCGTCAGGACCCAGGTTCGGGGGAGGCTCCTGAGACCCCCTGCTCAGGCTCCACTCACCCTCTGCCCCAGCACTTCAGGGTCCCTCCAAACCCAGAAACCTAGTGCCTGCTTTCTGGAAGCCAGACCTCAAGTCCTTGCCCTTCCTTGGCCCCCAGTCCCCAGCCCTCAGCCCCGTACCCGACAGAAAGGGGAAGACTTACCATCAAGGCCAGCGTTCGGATCTCCTAAAAACCAATGCCATGCAATCAGTCGAAGAACAAGTCAAGAGCCACCCGGAGGGGCCCCTTGGCCCAGGCAACATGGAAGCTGGGCCCCCCTTAGTTGCACAGGAGGAGGAGGGCTTGTTGGTGGGCTCCATGCCTCCCAACCCCATGCCAGCCCACCTCTTGCACCGGACAGACAAGTCCCTACATCTCCCAAGACGCTGCTCTGAGGCTGTCCTACAGCAAACTCAGTCAGGCCCTGAAATGGGCTGCAGACTTCCCTCACTTTGCCAGGACACAGCAGGAGGACACAGCATCTCTTACTCTCTCTGATCACTGACTCGGACTCCCCCTTGTTCTTTCCTCTACCCCCCAGAGCCCAGATTTCCAGGCTCTGATGTACTTCCTTGTAAACAAATGTAGTATAGGAAGATAGGGAGCCACTCAAGAAATCAGAGGGACGGTTGATGGCATGAAATCAGGGTTATACACCTTCCAGATGGATTCACAGAGGTACTTTCTTTTAAGCAGTGGTTCTTAACCCTGGGGGTGAGGTTTGGCCTCTAGGGGACATTTGGGAATGTCTGCAGACATATTTTGGTAGTCATAATGGGGGATGGGGTGCTACTGGCATCTAGTGGGTAGAGACCAGCTGTGCAGTCAACCATCCTACAACATACAGCGCGCCCCTCCCCCACGACTCCCAACGAGCATCATCCAGCCATGTGTAGCAATTGCCGAGACCGCTGAACCCTGTCTTAAAGGGCGGGCACCATATGATCTTGAAATGTGATTAAATCGACATGAAAAGGAGACATGTTTCAGAAAGATAGAGTCTACCACGTGCAAAGGCTATTGAAGAAATGGGGCTCTAGAACCCTGGACAGGCTAGCACCTCACAGGGTGCCAGGATGCCCCAATTATGGCTCTCGGTTCCCCAGAGCCAGGATAACCCGCCAGCCCGGCCACATCAAGGGCCAGGCCTCCTGGCTGTGAAATGAGGGGGCTGCATTTGCCTGGAGGCTGCAGGCAGAAGCCAAGGGAGAGAGAGCAAGGGGCCCCTGGGTGCCTCCAGACCTCTAGTCTCTGGGCCAGCCCCCCTCACCTGGAGCGCCTCGTTGATGTTTCCATTGTAGTCCACCATCTCTCCTTTCCCTGGTTCTCCCTTGCTGCCCTGCAAAACAAACGTAATCTCACCCCCGGGCCGGGCCCAGCAGCCTCTTCCTGCTCTCTGTTAGATGGGATTGTAGCCAACGCGGGCTGGGCCTGGCTGCACTCGGCTGGACCTCGAGGAGCAAGATGGGAAGCGTGTGGGGATTCAGAACCCTGGGAGAGGATGTCCAGAGGTTCCAGAACAAACACGGAAGACTCAGTGCGACAGCTTGGGACTAGACCGGCCTAGAGAAGACAGAGACCAGCATGGCCGTCATGTCAAACCTCCTTCCAGGAGTTTCTTTCCCTCCCTCTCTGTCAAGACCCAGAGTCCAGCCACCAGGTGCTGTGAGCCCAGGGAAGTGAGAGGTTGTACCGTGACCTGGGTGAGAGACGCACATACCTTGGGGCCAGCCGGGCCCTGTTCGCCAGCTGCTCCAGGCTCACCCTGTTGCACGACAAAGTTGGAGTGAGATGCGGTCGGAGCTGGGTACAAGAGAACCTGATGTCCCCTGATGGGTCATCGTGAGGGCCCTTGGAGGGGCCGGGAGGCTCATCTAAGCTCAGGCCAGGAGGCTGCCAACCTCCCTGTGCGATCCCTTCTCTGTGCCTCCCAGCGCCTCTGGGCTCTGCTGGCTTCTCATTCAAAGGCATTCTTTCTGTCCTGTGTTAGGGACTCTGCCTGTGTCTGCCTGGCCACCTCTCCCCAGCCCCTAAGTCAGCCACCTCCCTGGGCACAGGGACCAGGCCCTTTGCTTCTCTTTATTTCCATTCAGCTCAAGGAGCAAGAGCTCAGCCACTTTTGGCCAATTTCCTGGGCGATCGTGATCACCGCGGAAGGACCATGGGTTCCTTTCTTCTGAGTGTGAAAGCCCCAAACTGCAGGCTGGAAAAGGGGAGCTTGGTATAAGGGGAACTCCACTTCCCTGGTGGGGGTGGGGTGGGGGTGGACGCAGAACAGAGCTAGGGGGGAGAAGTGAAAACTAACCACACGGCCAACCGTTCTGGGACAATGTTAACATTCAAGACAAATTTTAAAAATAATCAAGATAGAAAGTAAAGATAAAGGGACAACAGACCCTTTAACAGAACTCAGCTCCTCATGGCCCTGCGGTGGGCCAGCTCCTGCAGCGTGGAGCCACTGCCGCCTGCAGGTAACCTGCCCCTTCCCCCCGTCCCCACAGCATTTCAGTCACTGAACACCTGTGAGGGACCGGGCAACACGGATCTGACCTTCCACAGGGAGGAGCTGCCAATGAGTGGGAGCTCCACCTTTAACCAGTGGCTTGGAAGCCCACCAGAGCAGACGCTCTGGGGGGCTCCCCGGCCCCTGTGGGCATCCCCGAGCCACTGGCCCTTGCATGGCTGCTGATTCAGGGGAAGGCTCTCCCCAGCTGAGAGGAGCGATGGCCTCAGGAGGCACGGCCCATCCGCTCCGTGCCCTGGGGGTCCAGCTGTGGGAGTGGCCACTGTGATTCTTTCTCTTTCTGATGAGGGGCTTGAACTCCCAAGATGCCCCTCATCGGTACCTTGTTTCCTTGGCGTCCTGGGGGGCCAGCCTGGCCATCAACACCAGCTTCTCCCTGGGGAGGAGGAGAGACATAGGCAGAGGGCATAGTTTGGCTGGCTGCCTATGGGGCCACGTGAGGGCCTTGCGTTGATGTTCTGTGTGTGAAGTGTCTATGGACCTCCGTCTGTGTCTGCACTGGCTGCTGCTAACTCACCTTCTTCTACTTATCTGACTCCCCCCCACCATTGGGCCCAGCCGGGGTCTCACCTCCTCCTGGCAGCCTTCCCTGCCTACTCCCTTCCTCCTCTGAGTTTAGCACAACTTTCTTGGGTCCACCCCGCCCTGCTGGGGCCTCCTCATTTCTTGATTAACACACACAGGCCAGTTCTGTTGCAGCCCCCAGGTGTGGACTGCCAGCCGCCCCTGGCTGCGCGGGTGGGGAGGGCAGGTCACTTTGGAACCTGGAACACTTAGGAAGGCACAACTCATCAGGTGCTGTCTGGGAGACAGAGGGGACCGTGAAGGCCCCGGGCATGCAGGAAGGCGCCCCAGGAGGCCTAGGATGGAGGTACAGAGAGAGATGGGAGCAGGTGCATTGCACATACTGCTCTTAGGCAACATTTTGCCTGGACTTGGAAGGAGGATATGGATTTGGGAACAGCCTTCTATGTTTCCTCCTTTTTGTCCCAGGATGCAGGGACAATAGTGACCAGGCACCCCTAACCCCAAATCAAGACCCGAGACATGCCAGGTATCCATGCCTAGCGGGGTCAGTGGGACAGACTGGGACAGACTCCAACTCCCGGGATGTTTCAGACTCCAGGTGGCAGGGCCACCTCTGGCAAAGCTGGTGCTCGTGCCACAGTCAGGCGGGCATGTGGGGGTGAGCCTAAGACCCCTCCTGCCACTTCATCTTGCCTGCCTATGGGTTTCCTTCTGCCCCCTATACAGTATATCCATGTGAACTGTGGGTTTGTTTCTCCTGCTAGACTGTGAGCAAGCGGAGGGCAGATTCTCTGCAGCTTTGCAGCCCAGGCAGGGCCCCGCTCACGGCAACCCCTTGATCAATGTTGGTGGGAAGAATGTGTGTCTTGTCTGAAATCATGTAATGAGTCCTTTCCTTACAGTCTAAGAGAGAGTCCCTCCCCATTTCCCTATGCTACTGGAATAAACCAAGTAGCACAAAAGGCATCTGCCTTGGGAAACCCAAATCTGACCACAGCGTTTCCATCCCGTGCAAGGAAGGTGAGGGCTGTCCCATCTGCAGATGACCCCGCTGCTGCCCCCATTCCCTTCCCCCCATCATGTGTGCCAGCACCAGTGGGGCCCAGCTGATCACTGATCTTGACTTATTCAGAGCCTGGGTGAGGGGCCTTTTTGGCTGTCCTAAGGTTCTGTAGCCGTCCGTCCCTGACTCAGTTATATCACAGCCATTAGGGTCAATGGGACCATCTATCGGCCCTCTTGACTCTTTCTTTTGGATGGTCAGTCGTGACTTAGAATCAGGATGTCAATCCAAGTTGCTTTTCCAGAATCCACTGGAAAACCCCCACATCAGGAGCAGGAGAGAAGGCAGGTGCCCAGGACAGAGCCCCCAAGAATGGGCTGAAGAAGGCCACAGGCAGCATCCCGCTGTGTGTTGATCCCAGGGACACTCACCTTTGGGCCTGGGGGCCCAGGCAGCCCTGGGGGGCCGGGCTCCCCTCTTCCCCCTCCAAAGGAGTTGCCAGCATCGCCTTTTTCTCCCTGGGGGTGGAAGGGTGGCAGGATGGGAGGTAAGTTAACTGTCACAGTGTCCACTGAGCTCTGAAAGGAGGTGGCTGATCACTGTCTTTCCCCCCCGTCAAGGTTCCACGGGGTAGAGGCAGCGGACCAGCCCTGGTCCAGGCTGGGCCCCGAGGCCCCCAGAAGCCTGGCTTGGTCTGACCGGCCATGGGAGTTGAGGAGAGAATGGAGCCAGCTACAGCAGGGGACAGGCAGGGAGCTGAAACAAGAGACCCATCGGGACTTGGGTCTAGTCTCTTTCTCAGAGTGTGTCCATGGGAACTGTCCTTTGGTGGGTGGGGAATATTTGACATGTGAAAAAAGGGGTCTGGTGGCCAAAGGATGTTAGGAAAGGTAGAGAGAGAGGAAGCACGGCAGGACCCTTCACTGAGGGTGCTCTGAGCCCCTGACAGGCCACGGGGCCCCGTGATGCCCCAAGGGGCCTGTCTTATGCAGCTCTCCCCAGATGAATTTGACCTCAAGTCTTTTATTTCATTTTATTTTTAATGGACTGCCTTATGGATCTCATGCACTAGGGAGCACATTTTCAGAGCTGGTGCCGAGAGATGTGACAAGGTCATAACTACTGGTTTGTGAATTTTTTTTTTTTTTTTTTTTTTGCCAATCAAGGGCTCCCATGTGGTACTCCACGCAATAGTCTAGCTGTGCTCCAGCTGTTTTTCCCCAATCTGGGAGGGACACCTCCAATGCCGGGGCCCATGTGAATGTTCAGGGCCAGGAATGTGGGTGTGGAGGAATACCAAGGCCTTTACACAGAACCCACCATTCAGAGCTTGCCCATACCCACCTTCTGCCCCAGGAGGCCGAGCAGCCCGGGGGAGCCTGCAGCCCCCTTTTCGCCCTGTGGAAGGAATGCAGACAGTTCAGGGTTAGGAACTGCTTCTCCGGGAGGACCAGGAAGTCACCAGGCCCACCAGCATGGAGCCCTGCTCTCTCTCTCCTGCCTCCCTGCCCCTCTGTGGGCCATTTCCTGAAAGACTCCATTTCCTGCCAGATCACGTCGGCACCTGACTCCTTCCTTGGGCCACTCCACACTGGTGATGGCCTGCATCATTGGTCTCCTGTTCCCATATGGGCTGAGCCCTCATCATTCACGGGGACCAAGAGCATTTAGCTCCTTTTGGGGGTCTCCTGGGGAGAAGAGGCCAGTAGTTGGGGAAGCTCTTGCTTTTAACCATTCTCTTCTTTTCATGTTTTAGAAGGTCCTGCATTTAGTGCCCCTTGGTCTCTGCCTACCTCCTCCCTGCCTCCAGGGAAAACAAAACCCATCAAACCATATTTTGAGAAGTTTGCTTCCTCTTATGGGTTGACTTGCGTCCTAAAATTCATATGTTGAAGTTCCAACTCCCAGTCTCTCAGAATCTGATCTTCTTGGGAAATAATGTCATTGGAGATGTAATTAACAAAGTTAGGAGGTCGTACTGGAGTAAGGGCCCCTAATCCGGCATGATTGGTGTCCTTATAACAGGGGATATTTGCACACGGACATGTGCACAGGAAGAACACCATGTCGAGAAGAAGGCAGAGACTGGGGTGATAATTCTGCAAGCCAAGGCACACCAAGGCTGCCAGCAAACCACCAGAAAGGGTGAGGGAGGTACACAGCACTCTCCTTCACAGCCTGCAGAAGGCCGGAGCCCTGCGGGCTCCTAGATCTCAGACTTCCGGCCTGCAGGGTGGCGGGACAATATGTTACTGTTGTGTGACCACACAGTGTGGGGGTCCTTTGTTAGGGCGGGTCTAGCAAACTAACCCCCTTCCCTACGCATCTTCTTCAGCCACGAAGAGCTCCTCCCCATGACCCGCGTCGCAGAGCCCCGCTCTCACTGCGCAGGCTCCGTGACTCGGAGGGACCCCTCACTGTTTCAGTGACCGAGCCAGGTCTCCCGAAGCCCCTCCTTCTGCGTCATGAAGAGAGCACTTTGCACCCACAAAGTGTCTCCCGTCTGGAGAGCCCCCCAAAAGTACGTCACCAGGCCAGCGCTAGGGGGCGCTCTCTCCACGGTCTGCTGGCTGCTGGCTCTCATAGGTAATAACATAAACTGAGGGCCCAGGGGTCATGATTTGCCAGCTGTTCTCGGATGATTTTCCTGCCGGAGCCACAGAAGATGCTACACCAAGTCTTTAGGTGTCCTCCCCTTGCCACCACCGCGGGTAGCAGCTGAATGACAAAACAGTCTGAAGCTGGTTAAGGGAAGGGGGGATGCCCCTAAGGGCCCACAGGCTGAGAGGGAGGTGGGTCCTGGGGCCCCAGCAGGCCCTGCTCTGCCTGGGCCGTGCCTGGGGTGAGCCTTAACTGCGGTCAGCCCCAAAACAGGCAGTCTAAAGGGAAACGGTACCTCTGTATTTCCCAAACATATTTGACCATGGAAATTTTTTCATGTTACATCTCTTACAGACTTAGACAAGAGAGACAGAGCCCTGCAGGCACAGGGGACAATAGTTACTGCCCACTGGAGCTGGTGTGTAGGCAAACTGTCCGGGCTGCCCAGGCCAGGCCAGGCCAGGATGCAGGGAGTGGAAGGCAGTCCTGACAAGCAGGCCCCTCCTGGGTAGGCCCTCCTCCACTCAGCCAGGTCCCCAGCTCTGGGTGAGCCTCAGGGGGACCAGGAGTGTAACGACAGCAGCCACTGTCACCTCCACCCCATGCCTGATGCTCTGTGCAACCCAGAACATTCCCTCTGTATCAGTACCTTGGCTCCTGGGGTCCCTGGCTCTCCCTGTGTGGAAAAAAAAGAAGACTCAGGTGAAGAGATGAGGGAGAGAGAGGCAGAGAGAAAGAGCACGCTAGTGTAGGAACACATGAACAAAGGTACTCAGGGGGTAGGTGAAGCATCTGGCCAGCCCAAGGCTCTCCTTTGCCTCGGCCTCAGATCCCAGGCCAGAGGAGGCTTTCTGGAGGTTTCCCTATGCTTCCCCTCAGTGAGGGGTGTGGTCAGTGAGGCCCCCCAGGTGGAGGGATGGGCATTTGTTTGGGTAAGGTGCCCCCTGTAAGCAGATCTGCCGGAAGATTCACATTTTTGCTTCAGGGTGTCCGCATCCGTCTGTCCGCCGACCACACGGGCGATTTGGGTGGGATTCAGAAGGACTCCTGCTCTCCCCTCTGGAGGCTCGCAAGCACAGAGCTGCTGCGTTCTGAAGCAGGAAGGAAAGCGCTGGGCTCCCTTGTGCGTCAGCAGGGGGCTGACACCTTTCGCTGGGGCTGGCAAACCTCTGCTACTTACTTCACAGGGCTTTGTTAAGCATCTCTTGTTCAAGGTGTGCGTAATGGCATAAATGCTGCCTTAAGAGAAACGTCTTCACATCCTGTCCGCCCCCCTCCTTGGTCCAGCAGCCACCCACGGAGCTCCCGAAGCCCCGACTCTGTCTTCCTCTCTTCTGTCCGCCACCCCCCCCACCCCGTCCTGCCCCTCAAGGGTTGAGTGACAACGTTCCACTGACCTTCATCCCTGCCACGGCGATCCCGGGAGCCCCCTGGCAGAGAGAAGAAAAGGCGTGGTGACTTTTTGCCGGTGGGGCAAGCACAGAGGGTGGAGCAGCCCCAAGTGTGGCACAGGAGAGCAGGCCCCGAGGAAGGGGGTGGCCCTGGACAGTGCCGGTGAGCTCTCTAGGCTTCCCAGCCACCTGCTCAGGGGTGCCCAGGGGTGCCCAGATGGGGATGCAATGTGGGGAGGGCTTCAGTGGGAACAGGAAAGGAGGAGGAGGAGATGGGAAGGAAGTGGGGTTGAAGGGGGGAATGGGAGATGCCTGATTTCACCTCTGAGCATATAAATGGGATTCTACTCATGGAGAACTCTCTGGACCTGTGCCCTCATGGACTGGGGAGCAGCTGGGAGTGAACCCCATTTCTACATCAGCCCAAGACCAACCACTTGGAGGTAAACAGGCTGCCAAAGGTACCCCTTAGTAAATCCCAAGTGGAGGTGATTTTTAGGGAGTCCTTACTCCCAGCATAGGACTGAAGCCAGAGCCAGGGTTACCCGGGAAGATTTTCATGACCCAGAGATGCCCAGGAGGAGGCCTGGCCACATCAGGAGGGCACTGGTGAGCTCAGGGGAGGAATAGGCTGGCCCAGCGAGGGGAGAGGGCTGGGGAGGAGATATGTACCCCGCCTTCATGTCTTCTCAGCAGCATGTGGGAAGGAGGACAGGGCCTCTGAGGTGTCCCAGAGCTTGGGGGAGAGAGCTGGGACCCGATGGGGGTAGGGACAGGTACCTTTGCTCCGGGTTTGCCCGGCATCCCTGGCATGCCTCGTTCTCCCTGAAGGAAGAAATAGAAGAAACGCTGAGAAGAGGGCCTGACTCCCCTGGGGCCTCAGCCCCTGAAGCGTGGCCTGCAGGGATGACGACGAAATGTCCATCCTGGTTGGTCTGGAAGCCTGGGACGGCCGTCCAGCCCATGCTGAGCTTTGCGGACCTGCCCACACTGGCAGCCACCGCAGCCATCCTCTTAGCCCACGTGAACTCACAGAAGGTCCCAAGTCACAGAGCACAGATCACAGTGCAGGGAAAGCCCCCAGCAAGCGAGGTCCACCAGTCGAGTCTGAGTCCTGAAAGGGGGGGGAACTGCCTCGGGGTTCAGTGCAATGGAAGTGGTCGTTAGGCTGTCGCCTGGCACTTCTGGCCCTATTTTCCCCACAGCAGGTGTGCTTTGGTGGCACCTGCCTCTCCTCTTCATCTGGGGCTCTTCCTCCTCCTCCTGGCCTCCTTGGGTCTAACTCCTCCATGGGGCATGTGGGTCTTGGCCCTACATGGTGGGGGGATCTGCCTGTGACTCGGGGGGAGGTGGGGGCTGCGGGTGGAGGCAGGGCGCTGCCTGGAACCCATCTGGAGGCACCGAGAGAGCTGTGGCTTCAGGACATCATGGGGTTTGCTCTACTATCTCAGCAGTGTCTCATCTTTCTCAACTTCTTTTACCTTCCCTGTGAAAATGCCAAACCTGTGGGGCCTGGGTGTGAGCTCAGGAAGGACAAGAAGGAGATGGGGTTGGAGATGACAGCTAGTGGCAAATGGAGGTCAAGGGTAGATGAGTCAAGACTAACCTACTGTGTCAGTGAAGGGGTGAGGTGCTCAGGAGAAGAAGGAGGGCAGCCCCTGTCTCCATGAGCTGAACCCCGGCCAGGGCTCTGAACGCCGTGCAGCAACAGGTGACAGCTCGGAGCCTGTGGCAGCTCCATGCATCTGAAGACCGCAGATGGCAACACAGGGCCCTGACAGACCCTGTCCGGCCTGGCCTCCCCACTTGGGTCTCAAGAGCTATGGCCTCCAGGCCAGGCGGCAGTTCCCACAGGCTTACAAGCAGGGGGGAACCTGGCCCCGCCTGGCCCCCATCTTTTCCGCTGCCCTCACCCCTTCTCTGCTATCTCATAGGACATCCTGTCCACCCTTCTGCTCGCCAATGCTAGAACGTCTTCCAAACTCTGTCCCACATGGCGGGCCTTCATGCTGGCCTCCAGCTGAGCTCCCCAGTGCTCAGGCTGGACAACTGTCCCCTACTTCAGAACAGCCCCTGTCCAGCATTGATGTACAAAAGGGGCCAAGGAGTCCATCCTCCGCTTCCTTCCTAGCCTCATCACCGGACATCCCAATACCTATTACCTGTTTCCCTGAAAACACCACCCATTTCCCAGATTCTATGCCTTGCTGCCATTCCCTCAACTCAACACCCTATTAATTGCTGGGGGGCCCTGGTCCCAGGCCATGGCCTCTGAAGGTGTCTGTGAGGTGCCATAGCCAGCGCTGGCTCTTCAGTGTGGCAGGGACCCCAGTGCGTCTGCAATCCGCATGCACAGTGTCTGCTTGGGATGGTTCCGCTCCATCCTCTTTGGCCTACAGCTCTGTGTTCTGCAAAAGGCCCGAATCTTTAGCTCCAAACACAGGAGGCCGTCCTCACCCTGGCCCACCAGGACCCCTGAACCACAGGCAACGTTAGCCGAGCTGTACTCAGGAAGTGAACACAGCAGACAAGTCAGCGCCCCAGGTCTGCCCCAGCCACCTTGCTCTGGGAAATCCCTCTTACAGGCCATTTACTGTGCCTGCCTTGTGTCTGGCACAGGGCCAAGCGCTTTACACCTTTCATCTATTCAATCTCCAAGACTCCTCTCCGATGTGGGAATTGATGTTAGTTCCGTTTTACAGGTGAGCAAAGTGATATGGAGAGGCCAGGTATGATTGCCAAGCTCATGCAGAGCAGGGATTTGAACACAGGTCTTTTGTCTGCCAGAGCCCAGGTGCCCTTTTTCCTAAGCCAACCACAAGCATCAGGTGGGCTGATTCTAAAGCCCTTTTCTGCTGGAGGCCCCTCAGGTTTGTGTCTCATAGGGGTGAACGGGTCCACGTAGGAGGGTAGCTCATGGGGGCTGGGTCTTTAACCACAGGATGCCCAGAGGAAAGAGCTGGGTAGGGCCCCACCTGCCAGCACAGGTCTGCTTGGTGGCCAGCAGAGGGCGCCACAGGACCTTGTCGGAAATCTGGCGACTGTGGCCATGATGGTGTCAGAGCCCGCTCCTCAGGAGCACCAGCCGAGGGCTCCTGTCACCCTTTCCTTCAGAGAACCGGGATCTCCTGGTAACATTCCAACTGGCCCTAAGACACCATGTGCGGGGGGCACAGGTGGGAGATCGGCTTGGGTGTCCCTGACTCTTCAGCCCTCCTTGGCTTGTCTTTCCCTCTGAAGAGCCTTTCAGCCTTCGGCCCTTGTCTTCCCCTCAGACTTCCCTCAATGCCCACC